>JAQIWR010001210.1:0-14672 GCA_034695945.1 Glomeris hexasticha
ATTAAGTATTTTATGTGATATTTTTCGTTTCGATCGGCGAGGTGACCAAAAACCTTGTCTGTTGTCCTTTAAAATTTTACAGTATATTTGGAATTTATATGAATATTTTCAGATGTGGCAATTTTGCAGTTATAATTCTAAAATTAATGGTAAAATAAATACACGTATATATTAAATTAATATAGTGTGGATCACGTTTACTTTAAATGCATGGGTTTTCATCTCGTGAATTTTTATAATTAGTTCCTCAATTTACCACCATGGCACCACTAAAAAGTTTTTTAAGGTCACTTTACTAAACTCATTTCTGTAAACTTTTCTGTGTCCGAAATCTCACTTTTCGAACAAATTAAGGTAAAATATGTTACTGTGGACTTAATTGTATGGGGGATAAACCCCTTTAGGTTACTTTTGCAAGGATTTATGAACTGTGTACCATTCGTTTTCGTTTCAGTTTGGGAATTTCAGTGCGAATGAATGCCATATATTGTCGTTTAACAATGTGACATAAAATTCGCTTGGCCGACCGTAAATTTCACTTTTACTATATATGTATTAAGATGAAATGTTATAACACTATGGATTCAGTTGTGCCCTGAACGGTGCTGTTCATAATCTAGAAAAGGACCTGCAGTGTTGCGTGCCTGTATGGCACACCGCGTGTTGCGGTTTCCACTCATGATTGATGGACAACTCCCTAAGTGTTTTTCTAACCCAAATGTCCGCATAAAAGACCACTGCGGGGATTTGTTCAGCTGTTCTTGTCGGTTATGACATGTCCACTTTGTATTTATCCAGGGTTCCCACTCGCCTGGAAGACCTGGAAAACCTGGAAATGTTGGCTTAGAACCAATGAAACTTCAATTTGCGTGTTATTTGCATGGCAGTACTGTATATATGTAAAACGTGAGGATTGGCTTGAATGCAAATTGAAAGTTTGAAATGAAATGGTTGAGGTCTGGTTTTATATATATGTGTGGCTTTCGGCGAGAATTTGTGCATAATAAAGCTTTCATTTGAACCCTGGGAAACTCCCTTCTCGATAATAAGTTACAGTTGATGATGTGACCAACGAGCTTTGCATGCATTTAATTAATCACTGGGCCTGTGTAAAATGTTTAGTGATGCGTGTCTTGAATTAATTTTGTTATTAGCTGCCGAAAGCACCTAAATGTCTTGCAATTAGTTACAACAACGGTCTTATACATATCGTGAAATTAATTTTGTCATTTCATTATACTAAAGCACATAAAGTTATATACTTGTATGTTGATTACCCTATAAATTAAATATGCATGGTCGATAAACATCATATTATGGATTGATTAATGCATGCAATAAACTGAAGTGCATTTTGCTATAGAAAAATAAAAATCAGTTGTAGATAATTTGATAGTGTCATTCGAAATAGATAATAAATTGTTTGACGATTCTCAGAAAATATTTCAGTATAGAAAAGTTCTAAGCGGGGGGAGGGGGGCAATTTTTTATGCTGTATAGGCAACGTTCAAGGTTCATTTTTTATAAGATATGCTCTCATACATATTGAAGATTTCATTGGAAATCTGATATTTACAACGGCCCTGAGTTATTGGTGTTTCTGTGAAATGACCGATAGAGGCGCTGTCGTCGTTCGCAGAATCGAGCTGTGTGACATATATATTACTTTCATGCAGATATCTTATATGCACAGAAGTATTATTATGCCTCTGGACAGTGTGCAGGGCCAGTGATCAATACTTATCGATTTTATCGATGCAATATATACTTTATTACTTGCACATACGAATTATTATCTACAATCGAATAATATAGTATTATATATATAGTATTATATAGTAATATATTCTATAAATTCTATTATATCTATAGTCAAATAAAGGACAGTTCAATAATTATATATGTTCGTAACTTTCGCAATAATTGTGCATGCATGCATGCCATGATGCTAATACAAATGTTTAAAATGTCTCTTGTGAAAAATTCTGAGCAATATTTGTTCGCATTTAAATGCCAAACCACAGCTGGGCTGATTTTCAGTAAGCTGAATGTGCTGTAACTGTTGTGCTGCATTAGGCAATAAAATAATTGGACAACTTCTCCTTCTAGCTCCCCCCTCCTCTTTGTGGTTCCCATGTTGCCTGTTTGCTAATTATTGTTCGCCTAAATGTTATATTAATTTGGGAAATGAATGAATAATAGCTGGTGATTAATGGGCTACAGCTGGAGTAATGTTTTGCAAAATACTTGCATCTGAACGAACAATACTGTACCTTTATGTACATGTATAAGGTGTGCCATTATTTTGTTATGTTAAAAAGTGAAATATGTATACTACTTGCTTAATGCACTTCCGGCTCTCAACATTCATGACATGCCCATATGAGTGACATGCTCACTTGGAAGAATAATTGACGGTGTGGTCACGAAAAGCATGGGTTTACGTGTGGACAGTGAGGTTAATTGGGCCATTTTGAGGAGGCAAATGCTTCTCCTGCCAGTGACCGCATACTGTAGGAATGACACAAGTAGGCTTATGCTTAGTAATATAGGTATGCCATTGTATTGTGCCCACCACTGTCAAATGTGTAGATATTATGGCCAGCAGCTGGCAGCAACTCATGCAACCTTGTATATCCGTTTTCGTGTTTGCAATTCATTCCACAGAGCTCATTGTATTATGTACACGTTGTTATTAGAGCATCTGTGCATAATTTATTGCCGTAATTATGCCATGGGGATGTTACATACGGGAATTTGTAGCTTATGAATATGAAACCAGCTTCCAAAACCCTCGTTTTCATAAAACAATCATGCTTGATAAACTGGATTTCTTCCATCCAATCATTAATGTTTATTATGTAAGTGTAGGCCTACTTTAAATTTTTTATCCAGCATTTTTTTATACATGCACTGTGGCATATGCGTATATGTTCTGTGTCTATTTTTAATTAATATAATTGACAGTTGTGATTTGATTAATTGCTTTGCCTTGAAAATGACACGTTAATTGGCAATTAAGATTGATTTTTGCTGTACATATATATGGGGGCCCTCCATTAATTATGTGAAATGACATTGATTTTGAAACTTTCTATACCCCTCCCGCCCCTTTCCCCATTTGCAACAATTGTGTCGTAAAAATTTGGTTGCGAGTGAATTCTGTGTGAAACCATATATTTTTGGATGTGTGCATTTGGCAGCAGAGGGCGCTGTAACGCCCCTTTGCAGCCGGGCAAAATGCCAGATGAACAATTGCGGAGGGTCTAAATCGCGGTCTAAATTAGAGAACAGTTTTTTTTGCTGAGTTTGCGTCTACCCAATTCAGCATAGTTTTGTATAGTATACAAATAACATCGCCAATAAATTGACTTTATGTCAAATATAATTACATTTTTCCATTCAGGGAATAATTTAAATTTCTTATTTTTAAAGTATATAGTAAGCAAGCAAATAAGGCATTTATTTGTATAAAATAATTGTAAATAGCTGTCATCACATTTTACGACATTGATAGTTAAAATAGTCTAGTTAATGTACTTAAAAAGTCTTGGACTGATAGTGCAAGTGAAGTCGATAGATCAGATAGTATTTTTTCTAATTTATTAAGTATTCATGCATGCATGCACAAACTGGTTCTATCTTCTGATAAAATATGCAGTAGACTATATATCAACCTTTCACAATTTGTTCCACGAAGGCATTTACAAATTGTACATGTTAAGGCCATGGAAAAGTACAACCTTGCTCAGCATGTCTTAAAAATTAGCAGATTTTAATGGTACCATGTCATAATTTGAGCAATTTGTGGTCAACTGGCTAATTTTGGACATGGACAAAGGTCGACTTTCATATTATCTGTAATAAAGGGGAAAAGAATGATAATTGTGTAATGAAAATAATGGAAGTTCAATATATATAATATACTGGTTTGTACATTGTGGTTTTTATATAGGGATTATAAGGTTAATCCGATCATTTCTATATTGTAATGGGGTAATTTTCTATTGGTTATGCTTGTGTGGTTTGCAATGCTAGAAGAGATAATGTTAATTAACTCGTTAATTGCATGTGAATGCTGAAAAGAAACGATTAGTGAACAGTGTGCTATAATAATACCGACTTGACTTTGCTTTACCTGCAGACTTGTATATTCAGTGTACTAAGGCTTTTTGCTTTATCCTGTCTTTACGACCATGCTAATGTATTTCTATTTGTTTTCTCTTTTTCTCTTTTTTAGGTAAGTACACAGATTCTTTTTCGCAATTTATGGTCCGTCTCCGAAGCAAGTTTACCTTGCTTCAAATGTCATTTGCATGGAAGTATATACGAGGTTTTCACATGCAATGAGTTTCAACTATAATAAAGTTTCACACTTTGGTGACTATGCTCTATTTGAAGGTAAGTGACAATGCATCCCTTCATTATTGTACCCCTATTTTAAAACTTACTTCAGACATAAGAAATCTATATATACCATTCCATATTTTTGAATTTATTATAGTATGCTTAACTGAGTATGTACAGTACAAAGATTTCTAGATGTTTTTTGTTTAGAGAGATTTTGGAGGTTTTTTCAGCTGCGCGCCATCTGTTGGCGACGAGCGCAAACACTATTTTACAGGGTCATCCATTATTTTTGGCGTCAAACATGGTGAAATATAAAATATGAATCTTTGTGTTTATATGTACATTTAGTTGTATGAAAAGGATGTTATATAAACATTTGCATAATTGTGTAGGTCTATTATAATTATAAGTAGTATATTGTAATGCAAAAATAAGCCATATACACGATTATGCATAAATGACAATTTGATTTACATTCTTTGACTTTGCATCTCATCATTTTTAAGCATTTATAAATGGTCGGTCTGTTTTAAAATTTAAAAAATGGTCTGTTTCAGTTATTGCTTGAAGGGAGTGCTGCAGTGTGACATGTAACTCTTGTAATACATAGTACTCCTCCACTTGTCATTTAATGAAGAGGGAAAATGAAACACGTTGAAGTGTGATTTTGATCTCATATCACTTCACAATACATTTGGGGTGTGTAATATTGATTTGACAAGTGAAGAATGTGGGTGTTGTGCAAGCATTTTTAAGCCAGCTGGTTTGATGGAATACAAGTTTTTCGTACGTCGCCGAGATTCTTCATCTTGGGCTTCTATTTATAATTTGGTGTCGTTTTGGGCATGTTGGGAACATTGTGCAAACAGTCAGGTGCGGACGTGAACGGAATGTGAAATGTGGTATTTTTTTCTTCCTCAAATCTGCTTCGACAGGAATTCAATTCCAATGACGTTAAATCTGGTTTGAGAGTTTTTGTATGTTGTTTTTTTAACCAATGGTGAGTTCGCGTGATGCCCGATGCGGACATGCAAATGAGCATTAACTAGCCTATAATGTTTTTATTTTCTTCTGAATTAATTCTCTCTGTTCGTGGTGTTTTTGCCAGTTTTCATGTTGTTACTCATTTGTCTTCTGTTATTGGCCATTATTTGCCGACATTTGTGGGCATTAGTGAATTTACGAAGGGGAATGTAATCCCTCCTTGTTAATCTAATCATATAATCATCTTGTGTAGATGCCCTTGTTGACCTCCTCCTTAATAAGATGGAGTTCAAGAGAAATTCTTGTTTGTTGCCTGGCTTGTTTGGCCAGGGATTATTGTTTTATAATAATTCAATAGATGATTGGTTGCTATAGAGAGTACGTACTGTATTTCAGTTATACAAACCTGCTGTTGAAAAATGAAAGTATTATACGTTGAAGTAGAACTAAATTTGAGGTCATCTGAACGCTCAATTTAATACTTAATTTTGAAGTGGATTCGGATCGTTTGAAATGCGAAATAAAGGATGAAAATGGATGCACGTGGATGGATGTTTCATCCCCATTTTGTCCTGTTTTTTTCTTCCTTTATTTTTTCCAAAATCTTTTCCCCTGACCTAAACACTTTCTCTTGATACTTTTTTGTTGTTTTGCTTTTTGTGTTGGACGGTTAACATTTCGTTGACTCTCAATTCGCCTGCAATTGCTATGGTCGCTTTCTAAAGGATCATTCATTGTCGTATATAGAGAGGAACGGACTAAAATGGCTACTAAACAATCTATACACACTCATGCAGTTACTATGTATAAACCTGCTATATCAAAAAGTGGCATAAAAAGCTGACATAGAAGAAAACCGCAACAACTGCACCGTCTAATAGATAAACTCAATGCACAATGTGCACTTTGCAGCTTGCACGTGTTGCACTTTTTCCAACCAAAAAAGTTCAGATATTCCACTGGGATAGAAAATGACGAAAATACTTGACACTATAAATAAGTATATTCACAACGTTTCATTATATTCGAAGGAAATTGGGATTTAAAAATTGTTTCTTCATTTTTTACCCAATATCCATTCTAACAAAATTAACGTTTCATGCTGCTGAGCTGTGAAAATATTTAAAAATGTGCATGGTTATTAATTTATAAATAGTTGTAGTATCTATCTCTATTTATTTAATTTTAAATTTGGTTCTAACTTTGATATTGATGGCAGTATTAATTTTACAAAAATATATGTGCATGGGAATGATTTATTTGATTTATTGTAAGTATAATGTGATAGTCCTTGGCAATTGAGCTCCATAACTATATACTGTATTAATGGCACGTAGTCTAATTTGTGAAGTTATCAGATATAACTTGCTTGTAATCGTTTTTCAATGTCTCAGGAATTTGCTTGCCAGTTGATGAATTATTGATGTAACCTTCACTGCACATGTGCGCACATGCGAACACATACTTTTCTATAAGTTATTATCCATATATATTCGAAACTGGTATTTTAATGTAATGTGAATTTATTATTTGGTTATATACAAAATTGCCTGCATGAATTCATTAATATTGTCGCTCAGTGTACATATGTATATAATAAAACGAGATAACGAGTTGAAATATTTGTTAAATTTATAGGCCAGCATACCAGTTTACTGGGCACCTATACACATAAACTTGCTAACAAACAGCTAGAAATGTTGTCACAAATCAGTGCATGGTGAATATCATATTTGGATACGTGCTTTTAATAAACGACGAATTTCCGACTGTAATGAGGAATGGGTTATGCTGTTGCTAATGAAGGTCAAAATTGGAGATTGAAGGCGAATGTATAAACGTGCAACTGCATATGTAATTTGTCGCCTAAATTTACATTGGATTATATATATATATATACAGTATACGCTGTTAACGAACTGTGACATCAACTTCATTACCATATTTACCATTTTAAAAGCGTAATTAAGTTTTTTGAAATCTCCAACGTGAATGACGTCACAGACAAATCGAACGGCTGCAACGTTGGATCAAAGGTTGGATCAAGGAGTTATAAACTCCTTGGTTGGATTACGCTCATGAAGTGACGTCATATAATGGACACAAATAATTTCCTAATTTTATTTGACTCATATACCAGCTTTGATTGCGCCCTCATTGCTGTCAATGAGATGGATGAAGATTTTTATAACAAAGTTAATTAACTTGGAAACTGCACTTTTACTTTTTTTCTTCATTGGATTCTTGACTTATAAACGTTTAAGTTTTTTTTTTAGCTCATGGCCTTCCTTTTCCTTCTTCTACTGCTCTTCCTCGCATTTAAATGTTTTAACACCGTGAGGGCAATAAAATCTCGCTGCTTGTATGTGTGTGTGTGTGCGAGCATTCGTGTGTATGTGTGTGTATACCTACCCTTGTGGTGGATGACGTCACTGGAGATCAACGACTCTCCAGTCTCGTCTAAACTGCAGTCTGTTCACAATGAAATTGCAATCTCCAAATGCGAAATAAGCGAAAATTCCTCTGGTGAAATGATAAAAATTATGCTAAAGGTGTATATATAGTGAAAATGCATAGAACATGGATGGGTACTTATGTTTAGCAAAATGATTGATTTACGATTGACACTCATTATTATCGTCATTTAGGATGAGTCGAAAAAAGTGCAGAAGGGGAGGGAGGTTGGAGGAGGAGTTTTTGATCGTGACTTTAATAGTTAAGTGCGTTTCTTTTGAGGTGACAGACGCAGAAAGAAATACTAATATATGCCGCATGTTTTTATACTGCACAGTCAAACTTGGTTAATGGACGACCATTGTTGCTGTTGACGCACGATGGTGGACATTTATCTTTTGTTGGCATCGTCACGTGACGCTTTTTGACTGAAACGCTTAAAATTCGCCTTCCTCCAGCTATTTTTTCACGCCACACTCCCATTTTTCGTCGATTTTTTGTTTCAATTTTTGGCCCATGTGTTTAGCCCCGCGTGCGCCTTCAAAACACATGGTTCAGACCAAAAATAGGGATTGAGAGTGGAAAAAGCAAAAAAGCAAACGCATCTCCTAACTCACAGAACAATAAATAATACCGGATACATGCAATCTCTGGATATTATGAAAAGTTTTCAGCTTTTTTCCCTTTCTTGCTTGGGAAAAGTTGCAAATCCACATGCAATGGGGGCAAACATCTGTGTTGTTTTCTTTGGCTCAGCATGTAGATGCTGGATATTTATATTAAAGTGAAGTGCGAAGAAAGGGTTGGAAAATATGACAGTTTGTTGCAAGACAACAAGGGAATGTTATTTTGGTTTTGTGGTATTTGCAGAGAAAACCTAAAAAGTTGGTATTTAAAAACACTGAAATGTTGATGGATATTGTCTATTGTCATAAGCTGAAACTTTGTTATAGGATATAATTTTACAAATTGTAATTTGAATTGATAATAATAAAACGTGTAAAGTAATTTATTTTTTGTTTAAAAAGTTCATTTGTTTTCAGTAGAATGTTATAATTTATTCAATTTGTATGTATACCGTATGCATGCACACTGCAAAAAGAATAATTATCTTAATTAAGTTTGTCTTTTTATATGTAAAAATTCCCAAACACCTTTAGTGTGACCTCGTTTATCCGAAATAATTACGATAATGCGATAAGTTTTATGTACTAATTGGAATAGGGGCGGGGCTAAATTATGGAAATTAGCCGCGTTGCTCGCAATCAGATTGTTTTTCATTATATTCGGACAAACAAGATAATTCGTTTTTTTCATACACATACATTTAGAAGTTTTGCGACGAATGATGTGACAAGTTTAACAGGGCGTGGCTTGTTAAGGTGCATCCATCCGTGCGCAGTATAATTTTAACTTTTTAAATGAAGGCTTAATGTACTGTATACTACTTACATTATGCAGTAGAAAATACGTAATACTTCACATTGGCAGAACAAAATAATACGTGTCGAAATGATATATGAATGACAATTCAATTCCGAATTGTTTTGCATATAGAAATTGGGTTGCTGCAGTGTTTGCATGCTGATATCATTTTACTTGCAACATGTTATAATGAAGGAAGCAGGGAATTGAATGGACCTTTATATTGGTATTTAGCAGGAATATTTAAAACCAAAACAAAAAAAATATAACAGAGAAAGTAATGAAGATTTTATTAATAATGAATTTAATGTGAACATCCATAAATAATGTATTTCATTCAATGAATAGTGGCTAATTTTGAAAAATTCAATGAAAATACGTTTAATAAAGTAATCACCCATGACCTCGTATACTTTATATTATTATATCAAATAATGACAATTATGTAGCAGGATAAACCATAAGTCGTCAATTATAAAAATTCATTAGGTTTTTTTATTACAAAAATCCCATCATCTTACCGTATATTTTCTAACATAAACCGGTCTCCAATTGAAGCCCGGTTTCCAATTCAAGCAGGTCATTTAGCCTGGATATCAAAATAAAAGTTGTAAAATTTGCAAAAGAAGATTCTGCATTACATGGTCACCGATTTTCATTGCGATAAAAATAAATGCCGGTCTCTTTTAGAAGCCTACCCTGAAAATCCAAATTTGATGTCCGGGCTTCTATAAAATTTACGATATATACAATTACACAGGAATATTAAACACTATTATGTGTTAGAGATTTTATATCGGTGATCATTCAATGATGTGGCCATAAATAACATCATTTTTAGACACTCCCTTCCCTTAGCAGTGAACTATTTTTTATATAAAATGAATTTGGTGTTAGTTTTTGAGAAGACTGAAATTGTTTGAACTCTGATGGCAGCCATGCAAGGGCAGGGCGATCGTTGTCGTCCAAATCCCACAGACTTTGTAAGTTGGAAAAAAAGAATGCAAAAGTAGTTGTGTGTGAGTGGTTATATATTTTTTTCTTTTTCTTCTTTACCGAACAAGCTGCATGAATAGATTACAGTAGATAGTATTAGGAATGCAGTCCTAACTCCGAGTTTTGCCGAACTTGGTTCGGCTCTTTTCGCTTTTCACTCGTTATAAATTATATTCCCGGATAGTTGTTGTTGTTAGTTGTTGCTGGTGCAGTTGTCGCTGTTGCTTTACACTGTTGGGAAAAGTTGGGGTGTGGGGTAAGGTGGCAAAAGGATGGTATATAAGGTAAAGAAAGAGGGCACGTTTTGCACTCTCTTGTCACGCCATTCTGGTCTTTCACACACAAAGTTTTCAACTGAGAGAAAAACATTTTCCAGCATCAACATTGCCCATCTCGGACAATAAATGCAGCCTGGGATGCAGCACACTATTCTCTTCCTTTTTTATTTATCATTTTTTCCATTTCTTTCTAGCTGGCAACCTTCCTTGTCTTCATTTCCTTCCCCACCACCTTTTCAGCAACCGCTTTTTTATTTCAGCAAAACCTCCCCTCTACTATATCGTGGTTAAAAAATACCATAAATGCTCCGTAATTTCTTTTGTGTTATATAGGTACCTGTATTTTTATTTCTAAACTTATTTACTACTTATGCTGCTTGTGTATGGCACCTCATGGTCATAGATGAAAAACAGTGTTGGAATTTTGCAATTTATCTGTCTTTCGTGTGTAAAAGAACTTCTTCACAATATGTAAATGTAGTATTATAATTCATTTTGTTGAGATTTGTTGCGATACTTTTGACGGAAATTTGGACTAAATTCGGCGTGACAAACTGTCTATTGATGTAAGATTTATGATTATATAGTCACTAGATCTATCTATATAGGTAAAGTGGTCTGGTCAGGTGGGATCGTGACAGAAGTTGTGTTGAAAAATTTCTATAACCTATTTTAGTTTGGTTCTATTGAATGGGATCTAAAGTTTGGCCCATATAATGCAAGTGGGTTGGTGCAGTATAAAACTCACAACAAAAATATGTGAACCGTTATTTTGTGTTTTGTCTGAATAAGTTTTCTAAACTTTTTACTTTGTTTAATTTGTTAATATTTTTAGTTTCTGTTGTAAATTTAGGTACTATTTATAAGTAACTTGAAAACAAGCAAGGAGATATAGAGATGCAGTGAATAATTTGTGTGTGAAAGTTTGGAGAGAGTTTTTGATAGATTTGGTACGAATAGCGCCATCCGACGGCGTGTTTGTGAACTAGCGTTTCATAATGTGCACATCAAATGGTTGGCTAATTAACGAGCAGATAATTCTCAATTGAAGCTGCTCCCAGTGCCGACATCCTTTTCATTGTCATTTGATGTTGAAAAATTGAGGAAGTTGTTGATCAAATGATCGATACAGGCGAAATTAACGAGGGTGGCGCTGCGGTCGGCGCCGATAAAAATGGCCGCCTAATTTACGACTGAACGTTGAACTAGTGAACTAGTGCAGCGTGTAATTAGCCGAGTAAACGATAATTGATCTGAATCGTGATTTGTGTTGTAGTATTTTTGCTGCAATCGGCCATGTGAAGAGACGTTTTTGGAAAGTGGGGTTTGGGGGGGAGGGGGGTGGGTGTATAGGGGCGCTTCCGGTGCAGCGACCTGTGCAAAGTGGCGCTGCTTTTCCCTTTTGCGCTCTCGTTTCCTCTTCTTCTCCAAGAGTAATTGCATTACACGCCACCTCCTATCATTCAATTTGGTTGGAGTGAGTCGTTGTCAAGAGTGTTGCTTCACTCCCTTCTCCTATAAAGCTTCGACAGAGACAACAAGGGCATCTGTGCACTGTAGCACTAGTACAAATACCCAAAACCAAATGTCAATACCGTAAGGGGCTGTCCGTAAATGATGTATTACTTTTGCAGGAAACATCCTTTCTTAACGCTCCCTTGCACCTAATCGCTGTATATTTTGAAAGCAAATTGTAGAAAATGGTTTTGCCTTCTTGCCACCATCTAATTTTCATATGGGAAGCATCTATGTATTGAGAAATTTGAAGCAAAACGCCTCCAAGCAACAGTCTGTCTGTGTAATTGCCCCATCGTTTTACGTTTATCCTGATTTGTTGATTCAGCTCATGTACATTTTCCATGCAGTTGGATTTGTTTGGACTAATGATAGATTTTCCGGGCAAAATCTTCATTTTTTTCTCTCTCCAACCTTGACATGTGAGCTGCAGTGATGCAAATTGAAGCCATGCACCAAAACGCAGTCTGCAAAATTGCATAATGGGAATTGCTGTAGTTTGGATTGACAGCATTCAATATACTCTGTACTGTAGTAAAATGCAATTTAAATTATCGTTCCGAATTTGGTTAATTATTTCGTTGAATGTAGGAATGCTTTAATGGTCGTGCTCTTTTAAAAATATAATTAGTTTGGAATGTTGCAAGTACATTTACAAAGCTTGTTTCCCTTTTTTTCTGCATGTATAACTTGATTTTTGGAGAAAAGAAGTGTGTTATTGCGTTGATTTTTCATCGCTGACGAGTAACTTTGTGCATGCATGTGCAGAATGTTTGTTGAATTTGGGCATTTGGTGCGGGAGTTTGCCAGCGATTATTCGCTCTTTTCTTTTTTCGCCCAAAAAGTTCAATGTGGAGGGTCCTCGAAGGAGAATGCAAGTCGTTGGCTTCGAAAAGCTGAGCTGAGCTCATCGTGAATTCTACTTTTTTCCCAACCAAATCCCTTTCTCTTTTCTCTCGTTGTTATAAAGAGGGAGAGCGAGAGAGAGAGAAAGAGAGATGGAAAAATCCTTCAACCCTTTGAAGCCGCTTTTCCGCAGAAATCTCATTTTTTTACCAGTATATAGGCCTACATCAAATAAACGTAATGCACATTAGCGTGAACACGCAAATTTCGATTAATATGTTATTCATTTTATTCATTTCATTCGGTTCATTCATTTTTAATCGATAAAATGTTCGTATTCAGTGTAAATTGATATGACTACAATGATAACCAAACATGCTGCTAATGTACCATATATCGATTTGTATGCACCTATTCAAAACTGTCACATTGTATCGATTTCCGTTCATGTACATCTATCTATAAATAGTTTTCAAAGTTTGGCCGCGTGTATGAAATGAATACATGCTATACATATAGCAGGCTTCTCCAATATTGATTTCAAATACATCTATATATATATATATGATATTGAATCACCATTGTTGTTTTCTAACCAGCAATACACCTGTAAGAGCACTAAATATAGTTTCTCATACCTTGAACTTCATTGAAATTGCTATTTTGAAACCTGTGTTTGTGAAACAGTTGATTATTGTAACCCAAATTTCCTGATAAATGGAATGATTTCTATAGAAATTTTACTTTATACCAATTTAAACTGTATATATGTGAAGGGCAATAGCTGGAAAATCGCACGCGTGTATAAATTTTCCCAGCGACTTTTCTCTCTCTCCTGACGTCATCAGTAAAACTTCTTCCAGGTGAAGGATATATGACGTCATCCGACTAAGTGCTCTAAATATTAATAAATCATGTAATGTTTTGGCAGCGTTATAGTGACTCAAGTAGGCTTAACTTTATAAAGTAGGTCTAAAAAATAACAGTAACAAAACGTAATGGCAGCCAAATACGGTCATTTTTATGGGTGTCTGTGGTACAGGCAGAATGAATTGAATGTGAATATTTCGCTGATTGAGCATGTTTATATGTGTTATATAAGGTACTATAGCCTGAGTGTATTTTTTGTTATTCATGCAGGTAAACCGGAAATCGATTTGATATAGCGTGACTTGCGCAATTTGGCTTCCATTTATTTCTTGATAGTCATGTTTGATCAGAAATGAGCTAGCCACGTGCATGAATAGAGAAAAAGGTGGTGCAGACCTGCCTACACTCTTGTTTATAATGTAAATATTCGATCAAAGTGTAACACTGATCATTTTTTTCCGGCCATTCTTAACTTCAGGGCTGCATATAAACGTATAACAATTGGGTCCATTGAACTGTGCCATAAGTGTTGTGTATACCCATTTCGAACATGTAACGCCTGCAGGCTTGCTTCTTACGTCACACCATGTGTTTATGTAGGTAGCCTACTGTTTAGGCCTGCATTTATACTTAGCTACTACTTTAGCTATTGTATAATTATTTATTATTTCAGCACAGCTTTGTTGTTTGCACGGTATGGATTTTATTTTGAAAGGACCGGTTCCATTTCTTGCTCCATATGCAATTAAGTGTATATGAAATGAAGAAGAGAAGCCTTGAAAAACGATTCAATTCTCTTTATTTAGCCATTCCTTGAAAATAATACTCCATAAATAATCCCATGATCTTGTCCAGAATACCTATATATAAGGGCCTTTATACAGGGTGTCAACTTTAGAAGTGAACCAGGACTTTTATTTGAAAGTGGGTAGAGATAAGTGAGAAATTGTAATT
>JAQIWR010001211.1:0-14658 GCA_034695945.1 Glomeris hexasticha
TCCCGAGTCACGCCACCCGTTGCCTCCCACTCGCCCGGGCCACCCGTCAAGGGACGCTTCACGTGAGGGACCAGTTTAATGGCCCTCACGTGACCTCGTTTCCAAGGCGCGTCACCTTTAACTGGGAAATTGCCATGGCAACCAAGCGAAAATGGCAAATGGCACAATTTAATCTCTCCTTAAACGTGTCATAAAAAACCGGGTTGTTACATCTCCCCCCCCCCCTTCAAGATGCGGACATTCCTGTCCGCGCAGAGTCGGAGCCCGCCATCTCGCGACTTGCACTTAAACAATTAGGAGTGGAGTGTAACTCTTAAAGGCCAGAGCTAGAATAAATACATCAAAAGTAAATAAAGTTGTAAATAATCTCGCATATCAAACGGTATTTACAATATATCAACGGCGAAACGACGAATAAAAACGACGAATATAAAAAAGCGGACGGGCGAAAATGTACAGTATACACAATACCAACGCACGGTATCACTAGGAGGGAATCAGTCCTAGTAGATCAGGTCCAGTCTCCATCCGTGCATGGAGCATCGACATCAGGAAAGTTCCAAGGCTGTGCTGGCACCAGTCTTGGATTGGATCCTTTTCGCCTCAGGGCAAGGACTTTTAGGAGGGTGACGATGTTGGGGAAGGAAGAATTATGGGGAAGAGAAAGACATCTGCCTCAGCGAGGACTTCATCCAGGCTCTTGGTGAATATGGCCAATGCCGGCAACTTCGCAGCAGACCATTATACGATTCGCCCTTCAATGACTGCGATTTCACCGCCGTGTCGCAGAGCTGCTGCATCCTTTGCCCCGCCGTGTTGGGGACTTTTATGGCGATATTTGTTATGGTGATATGTTATGGATGCCCCACCACAGCAAGGAAGTTGCTGCTAAATTCCGGGACGTTTTCAACTCGTTCACCGGCGGCAGAGACACTGGACGTATTTAGGGCTGCCAATAGAACCCACAGCAAAGACGATGCATCGGCTGGAATAGAAGTTTATTGGAGCCCGTGGCCCTCGCTGAAAAAGGAAAGTTATTTGGAAGAGCTCCCAAGAGAAAGATGTTCGCGGCAGCACCGCTGGAAAGGTTTTGGAGCGGATACTCGAGGCGTCCAGAACATCCAAGGAATGTAAGTGAAAGCCTTTCTGGATTTGCACTTCCGGACAGCCTCGGAGCGTCGCTCCATGACGGGAAACATCACGCTTCCCGAGGGCGGTGATGCCAGCCGAAGTCTCGCTTAATCATGGCATGCAAGCAAAGGATAATCTCACTTTGCCTTCCAACAACGTTGGAGTGTTGCGGCTCAATGATGGGGGACTACTGACCGGGGATGTTACTGTGGCTACTTCCAAGAAGAGGAAATGCTGCGCAGATTCCACAGACCAAAATGTTTATAAACACAAAGGGGATGTCGAGCCCGAGGACTTCAAGTGGACATGACGAGGATCCAGGGCCTCTCGACACCACTTCGCCATATTTTTGGTTGAAAGATGAACCCGAAGGTGAAACTGCAGATTCATCTGGTCATCAGGAATTGTCCCTGGTTTTGATGTAATAAACCGAGAAGAATTTGAGGCTTCGGACCGCTCAAGTTCTGGACAATTATGGTGATGATGAGCTGCATGATGGACACGCCGGCCGGAAGAGGCAGCCGACGTCATGTTTTAGATGATGGGAGAATTTAGATGATCGTTCCGACATGTTGCCGTCGGGCGATGAACTTCTCGAACCGTTGAGCGATTGGATGGAATCACAGCATTTGGGAAAGAGAAAGGTTTGGGGGTTAGGATGGGTTGAGAAACCTTCGCGTTAAGACCCCAGCATAGCGGCCAACTGAGGCGGCCTTCGGTGTCGGAACACGGCCTGACCTCCTGGGCTCGCACCTCGTGGCGTGCGCTAAGCCCCCGGCCCTACCAGCCTGAGAAATCTCAACACGAAGGGGGAAGGGTGAGAGAAGAGGACAGGAAGGCCTGTAGAGGTCGGGTCAGAATGAATTCCTCTACAGGCCGGCAGGGGTGACTAGGGGATGGTGGGTGTCTTATTCGGTGTGTCACGTTGGGGGGTCCGCCCCTGGAGTCCTCCTCCAAGGGCCAAGTCGCAGTGAAGTCTCTGTGGGTAGATTTGGCAAGGGGGGAGTCAGCACTTACGGGGAAGCAGGATGGGACCCGGCGGACTCGCCGAGAAGGACTTCATCGTCTCCAGAGGAAACGGTTGTATCTCATTCGTCCACGCCCTCCTCTTCTAAGGAGGCTATCCCCGCAGCGCTGGCCTGGGAGACTGATCGACCCCTTTCGGGGAGGAGGTCCCAACTGGACGTGTTCGACGTTCCGGTTGTTTCCTCAACTCCCTCTTGGGCGACCGTGCCTTCCGCAGCCACCTCCTTTTCCGAGCCAGAGGAACCAAGGTGCAGCGTTGCCAAAGGGCGAGACGGGGAACCCTGGATCGGCGCCTGGGCACGGGTCAAAGACACAGTCCGCACCGATGCAGTGGCTGCCACCGTCACCAGCAGCGTCGTGCTCGGCAACACTTCTGTTGCCGCCTCTGATTCCTCCGAGCTCACCACCACGGTGGTTTCGGGGTATGTGGCTCGGACTGTTGGTGCCGCTTCAGCTGCCTTGGTGGTGAGTCCAGTGAAGGTGAGATCCTGTTTGGCTGGAAGAGTGGCAGCTACCACCGGTAGAGGGAGAGTGGAGGGAGCAGCTGGCTCGACCTTCACTGGCCGGTCTGGGGAGCTGGAAGCGCCCCGAGGGGTCGGCTGACGTCCCCAAACCTCGGCCCTTCCCTCTCCTCTCACCCTTGCGCAGCCGTGTCCTGCCAGCTCCTCGCTGCGGACTGGCGGCAAGGGCGACACTACTGGCGCTGCCGCCGCCTGCTGGGCCATCAAGAGAGCGCTCTGCTCTCTCACTGTCGCCTCCAGCCTGGTGATCTGGATTGCCATCGCCCCTAAGTTGGCTTGGTAAGCCTCGTAGGCTTCCCTTGCCTCGGCGGTGGCCCTATCCTCCGGGCGCAACCTTGCATCCCTTTGCTCTTCCCGAGCTCGGGCCTCCGCCGCTCGATGGGCATGGTGCTCTCCTTTGGACTCCTTGGGAGCAGGTCCCATTCGGGAGTGGCGGGACGCTTCCTCGGATTCTGCCCTGGCATCTTTGAGTCGGCGCCTCTCCTCTTCCTCCTGGCGCCTTCTCTCCGCCTCTGCGACGCGTCTCCTCTCCTCCTCACGCCGACGCTGAGCTGCCTCCTTGGCCCGCTTCTCCGCCGCCCACAATGCCTCCTGCTCCTTCTCGTTGGTCCGGCGAGCCGCCATCATCCTGGCTTGGCACGCTCTACGCTCAACCTCCTCGGGGTCGAGCGCTTGCTGGCGCCCGGAAACCTCCCGCGGTTGAGCGGAGCCCGCCTGGCTCGCCGACTCGGGTTGTTGCTGCCGTCGTCGCTCCAACTCTTCTCTCTGTCGGACCAACCTCCTCTTCTCCCGACGTTCGTGGGGTTTCAGGCGCCGCTTCTTTGGCCTAGCACCCCTGTTACCCGAGGCCACCGAATCCTCCCGTCGCAGAGGGGCAGATGACGCGCCTGCTGGCTCCTGGTCTACGTCCATCGCATTCTCGGAGGACTCTGGTGGAAACGACTCATCCGCCCAAGAGCGCTTTTGCGGCTCCTTGGCCTGAACCGTCTGGGCTGGGGGCTGCTGCCAAAGGACCGAGCGATCTCGTTCGGCGGCGGCGGTCTGTTCCGGCTGGCCCTGGCTACTAGGGAGCGCTGTGGGCTTCTGTTCAGCTCTGCTACACCTAGTGCCGCTCGACGTACACGGAGCCACTGCTCCCGGGGATTGGTGTCGCCCAGCCGGTTTTCCGTAGTCCTGACGTCGGGTAGGGACTAAGGGCAGGGTGGAAGTGTCCCCTACCGAGGCTCAGTGTCGAGGGCGTGGGTCAACCGGATCCGTCTTCCACGTCGACTTCCCAGACTTCCTTTCGAACTTGTCCCAGGAGTCTCGGCCACCTGCTGCTCCCGAAGACCTCGCCCTCCCCTCAGCAGCCACTGGGGCTAGTGCAAGCTGAGGAGGGGCAAGCCCCTTCGGGACAGGTCTGACCTGAGACGACCCGGGACCGAAAGGGTTCTGGATCGTCAGATCCGCTTCCTCTAATGCCCTGACTTTTTCAACCTCGGCAGGTGCTGGCAGCGCGGGTGGCAATGGCGCCACCCGAGGCGGAACCCATGGGACTAGATCGCCGAAACGGCTTCTGTGCCTCACGGGTTCTGCTGCTGCCTGCTAGACTTCTGCATCCACCACAACTGCGGCGGCTGGGGGTGCCCGATGGTACATCCTATTATCCCTAGGGTCAATGAGGAGTCCAGCCGTCCGGGACACTGCGTCCACGGCCTCCTGGAGGGTGTACCACCCCGCAGCCTCAGACCTAGGGGGCTCTGGAAAGTGCCGTCGGTTTACACGGTCCCACCACCGAGCAGGCCCCGGCATCACTGCCATCGTATTGGCCCCTTCGCGGAAACACCTCTCTGGATGTTCCTCCGGCCTCCATGGCCGTTCGTCACGACGTCGTTCGCGACGATTCGTCATAATCCCGCTCGCACTTTGCGAAAATTATCGGCCGTAATTACGAGCTGTCACCTATGCGACCACACTCGTCAAAAACCATCGATCGAATGACGCATCGGTGGCCCGTGCCGTACCCCTATTAGTCGCTAATAGCGTCATAACTAAACGGCCAATTAGGACGCAGGTAAGACACGCGAGCTGCATCTTGGGGGAGGAACGGGTGGATGGACACGCCCTTCTTCTCCGATCGCCCAAGATGACATAATTACGGCAATTACACGTTTTTTCTTAATGGCGCTTTACGAATATCGGCCCAAAACTTTGAATATTTGTAACGTCCGTAATCTGCTTTTCACACTGACGAGACCTGGTATTACCCAACCAGAATTTCGCCTAGAATGTGAAAAATGCTACTGGCATCACTGATTCTGCACTTCGGATTTTTCTGATCGCTACAACAAGACGATCTTCGGAACTTCAACAAAAATCGTCGTCAACTGTTGCCCATCGACAGGTTAGTGCCCTAGTTGCCTAATTTGCATGTTTCGATATTTTTGGATGGCTAGGGATACTGTAATTCGCGGCGAAACGCCAAATTTGTCGAAGTTCGCAACTTCCGACAAATCGGCGAAAAACAGCCATACCGCCTCCAATCCTGGGCCAAATCGCACTAACACATGTGAATTAGACTAAAATTAGCATAAGGAATCGAATGGCTATCTCCGTTTTTGCCTATCTCGTGCCGTTTTGGCTCGGCACATAGCGTAAACACGTGTTTTTCCCAGCTTATTCGACCAGTGCCGAATTGGTGACGTCATACGATGGACGCAATGACGTCATTACTTCAACTCGCTCTGTTCATGCTCAATTTACATTCTCACACGGTTTTTCAGCGTTAGATGCCCTCTAATCCATGCATATTAGCTTCTAGACTGCAAGTATGGCACACCAACCATGCAAATGGAAACCAGAGCTCTTCTCCATGCCCGCATTTCTGCTACATGGACCATGGTTTTTTAGCGACGAGGTCAACGAACGGTACTACCTCTAAACCCGTAGAATCTGCAGCATCAGCTTGGCAGAGAAGTGCACACTTCATTAGGAGAAAACGCTCCCTACTCTCCAAAATAATCTTTCTTATTTGGAGGCCGCAGATTATAATTATGAACTTTTGCAGGACGTCCTCGTGCTAACTTCCTCGGAGCCATCACTGGCAAACCAGGAATTACCGGCTCTACGTAAGGAGTCAGCTGACAGACGTTAATTTGACCTGTAAGCTGACCAGTTTCTACGTTTTTTTAGCTGCACAACCACTTCGGACATCACCTTGACCACCTCAAAAGGCCCTTCACAAAGGGGTGCTAGTTTTGCAGTAAACTGTTTTGCAGCACTGGACAATACGTGAGTATTTATCCAGACCAAGTCTCCAATTTTAAATTCATAATTTCTGCGTTTCTTATCATAGTACTCCTTCTGCTTAGCAGAGGCCTTTGCCTGGTTTTCCCTTACTTCTTCACAAACCTTGGCAAGGCGAGCACTTAAACTTTTGGCGAAGCTCTTGAGGTCGCTATCATCTGGTAACACCAAGCCTCTCGCTTGTGCCTCGTCAAGTTTCCATGGGTACTTCATTTTACGGCCCAGCAATATTTCGCATTGCGCCAACCCAGTGGATTCACTGACAGCAGTGTTATGAGCGAGCCCAAGTTCCTTCAGCCGTGACTCCCAAACAGTATGGTGTTCCCCGGTGAAGATGCGCAGCTGCGTCACCAGATTACGGTTCACCCGTTCAGTCAGGTGTTTGAGGATTGTACGGGGTAGTGTATTTTGGCTTCGTGCCCACTCCCTTCCAAAACTCTCGAAAAACCTTCAACACAAACTGCAATCGGACGCTCCTTCGCGGATCGCAGTGGGATTGGGGCGACCCACTTTGAGAAATAGTCCACCACGACAAGCAGACACTCATGGACCCTCCTCGTCCTAGGAAGAGTACCAATCAAATCTGCTCTAATCATGGTCCAGGGACCTACTGGGACGGTGCACTGCATAATTCCAGGTGGAGGCCTGTGGCCAGGTTTTTCCTTCTGGCATGCTATGCACCCACGACAATATGCCTACTCGTCCCTCTTCATCCCTGACAAGGTGCAACAACTATCTCTCAACCTTGCATAGGTCTTGGCAGCTCCCATGTGCCCAACCAGCGGGAGGTCGTGAAACTGCTGCATTAACAGGTTGCGTAGAGCGTTTGGCACCAGGATTTTCAGACAGTTTTCAAGAGACTCATCATCAGGCGAGATGGAAGGGAAATACCTCATTAAAAGCCCATGGTCCCAGCACGCAGGATCCCGCAGTCTCCAGGACCTTCCTCCCCAACTCACTGTCGTTGGGGAGTTCCTGAGACGCCACATAGCGGTGCACACCACCCAGGAGTTCATCCTCTAACTGGGCTGAAATCCACTCCCCACGAGTAAGGTAGAAATCAAAGGGCACCGTCTCTGCGGCAGCTCCCGTGACTGAAATAACCTCCTCACCATCTACACCACAGGATTTCGAGAGAGAGCGTCCGCCACCCTGTTGGCGGAGCCCTGATGGTATCTGACCGTGAAGTCCAGCGCCTGGAGCTGTGGCGACTATCGCACAAGTCTTCCAGCGGGTTCCTTCATTCTCGAAGCCATCCGAGGGCCTGATGGTCTGTCTCTACCGTGAAATGAGTGAGCTCGATGAATTGAGCAAACTTCCTGACTGCCCAGCCTACTGCTAGGCACTCTTGCCGAGGGGCAGAGTGGTTTGCTTCGGCAGGAGCATGTCCTCGGCTGGTAAGGGCCACCGGAAGCTCGACTCCCTCCACGTCCTGCAAAAGCACCACCCCAAGACCCAAACCAGACGCACCCATCTGGAATACGAACTATCGATTTTGGCCTGGCAGAGCTACTCTCATATCACCCAGCAGAAGTTGCTCCAAATTCATCACTGCTTGGTCTTGTTCCGCTACCCAAGACCAAACGCAGTTCTTCAAGGTAAACCGCGACAAGGGCTCTGCCACCGTAGCAAAGCCGGGTGTGAAATGCCGGTAGTAACCCGTCAAGCCCAAGAACTGTTAAATCTGTTTCACATTCTTAAGCGTTGGAAAGTTTGCTACTGCGGCCACCTTGTGCGGATCAGGACGCAACACATCAGGCGACAGGACGTGCCCCAGAAATGAAAACTCGCTCTCGCAAAGCCGTATTTTATTTGGGCGCACCATCAGACCAGGCTTCTTCAGGCGGTCTAAGACATCCTGCCTTTGCCTGATGCGGGTCCTCAACTGAAGTCTTTGTGGTCCCTTCTGGAGCAAACCGGAGTCTGCATCTTCGCAAAAGGGATTTATGCACGTCTGGTTCGTACTGGGTCAGTTCCCACCTCACCTCCCCCCACCAGGGGAAGGGGCTCACCAGTCTCTCGATGCCCCATTTCCCTCCGAGGAGACTCGGATGGGACGGACGCAGAGGATCTGGTGCTGCGGAACACGTTTTCCCCACCACCAGTTGGTCGTTCTGCGGGGGGCCTGTCTCTCTGAGCGAGGGGCCCTTGGCTCCTCTTGCTCAGCACCAGGCTGACTGGTACCACGGGGGACATCGTAACCACCCCCAGACCGCTACCCTGAACGGGGAGCCCTTGGCTCCTCCCGCTCGGCACTGGTCCTGTTCGGGTGGCGACACTGCGAGCTGACTTGCGACGAAGCGATACTGCTCAACGTCCCCTCTCGCACTTCGTCCTCCAGACGTACCAATCCCCTCATGCGTCGCAACAAGGACGCCGCACCCTCCGGCAGCTCCAGGAGCCCGCAGGGATCTTGTATCTCTACGCGTCGCTCCACCTGCAGTGGCCGAGGGGCATCCGTGCGCAAACGTGATGCAACTGACTCTCCAAGATGGTGTGCACGAAACTGTCGTTGGTGGTGTCTCATGTGTACCTCTGAACGAGAGACTCTCCGGTGGGGACATAAAGCCCTCGACCAGGCTCGATCGTCGAGGTAGAAGTAGCTGACACCACCACTACTGTGTGTACCCACGCTGGCCCTTGACCCTGACCATCTCAGGGGAGGCGCAGCGGATGGTAATACCACAGGATCATACCATACAGGGCTACCTGCACCTAACCTCAACCCCATCCCTGGTGGGGGAAGTCCGGATGTAGGTGCCACTGCTTCTACAGGAGCACTCCTGGAGTGAAGTTTCGCACCACTGAGTGCATCTGCGCCAGGCATCAGCCCTGCTCTACTCGTAGAAGCAGGGGGATCCACTGCTGCACTAGATGCATCTACAGGGTCTGCGGAGCTAACACCTGCAGGAGCCTCGACACGTTGGGTGCGATGGGCGCCTGACTCGAGCCTTACGGCTGGTCGCGCCTCATCCTCCACCAGGGCACAAGTGGCGGCTCGCTCCTCTTGATGGGCTGCTCCCTCACTCGTGCTATCACAAGGTTCTTAAACCTTCAATATGTTGCAGGTTGGGGGAGGGCTCTGGCGGAGGCACACTTGACGTGCGCCGTGGCCGGCCTCTACCACGGCCAGCCTTCATCCCCCTTGTCAAAACATGGTCAGGAATGGACTCATCCGAAATGGCTGAGCTGCAATCTGCCCCACGAGCCAACCAAAACAATAGGCGACGATTCTTGTGGAACGTCTAATCCTATTGTCTTTTTTCCACTGCTCGCCGTGCAAAGGAACAACCGCGCTGGGCTGCGGAAACTCGTGCCCGCTAGCTGCACATAGTGCTCGACCTTGCACCTCGGAATCCCTGGATTTACGAAATTCCCGACCTCGAGAGTGATTATTGATCAGCAATCAGCAACCCCGGTGCGCGCCTGCTCCCTAGCGGCGTCAGCACGTGGCGACTGCTCGATCAAGTCTGCTCTCGAAACCAGGTCGCAACTAGGAATCCCGGACGGGCCCCCAATTGTAACGTTCACCGTCTAGGGTGGCGAACGGTAACGAAATGAAGAAAGATAAATAAGGATCACGGATATTTATTAGCAGAGGTGAACGACCTCGACACTCAATAAATATTAGCCCTGGCCGCCGATTTCCACTCCAATAGAAATTAGAAGCCCCTTTATACAAATGAGGAAGATTCCTCAATCTCTCAGCTGCTCACATTGGGAGTAACTCGACCAGTGGATGACTGTTGAGGCAGGAATCGCCCAAGGATATCACTAGCACTGGGAGAAACTCGAGCAGTGGGTGATAAACGACCAAGGATGGTTCCTAAATCTCCCAAATAATTTTTGAGGCAAGAACCATCCAGACACCACCTAGCATTGGGGAGAAACTCGACCCGAATGGCTTACAAGTGACCAGGAGCGCATATCGCACTTTGTTTATATAGCGGCGATATACAGGCGCTAATTGGCCACTGAGCAAAGGGGTGTGCGACTCGGATGAAGCTCGCGATCTCATTCGCGCTCCTGGGTCACGCCAACCGTTGCCTCCCCCTCTCCCGGGCCACCCGTCAAGGGCCCTTTACGTGAGGGACCAGTTTTATGGCCCTCACGTGACCTCGTTTACAAGGCGCGCTCACCTTAAAGTGGGTGGTTGCCATGGCAACCGAGCGAGCGGGTGGAGAATGGCACAATTTAAGCTCTCCTTAAATGTGTCGCAAAAACGGGTCGTTACACCCTGACGATACCCTCCAACCAACCCCTCCCTTGGCAGTCCTTGCTGGTGTAACCCATTCCCCATCCCCTAGAAAACTGACTTGCGTTACCACTTCTGGACTGGCTGCTGCCAGTTCTTGCACTGTTCCCGAAGAGGAACATGGTGTCACAGCTTGTACTGGACCCTTACTCTGTGACATACACACACACTGCTGTGATGCCAGAGTGTCCACCATCAGCTTTAATCGTGCAACCTCCTCCCTTAACTGCAACAAAGAGAATGCTTGTGACAATAGTGGCTACAAGCAAGTTCTTCAACATACAGACTCTATGAAGCACAAAAGAAACCCAATGCTTTATACAGTCAGCAGTAGTTGATGTGCCTATCCTATGAAAAACTTTTGTTTTAATTCCTATATTTCACCTATATTTTCATTAATTCAATCCTATAACTTCCTATATTTCTAGGACAATATGAAACATTAAAATGTTTATAAAACATCATGAATTTCACATCTACCTACATTTCATTTAGGTAGTTCAAAAACTGTATAGCTCTCGGTCGACTTTCCCAAAATTGCAATGAAACTGGTCCTAATTTGTGATTTATTTACAAACGATTGAATTTGAATACCCAAATAAACTAAGACTTGAATTAAACAGCGTTTCTCTTCGCATCGTATGCAATTTATTTTATATTTTTATGAATTTCAGATTTTTTAATATGGATTTTCAAACATGGGCATCGAGCTATGCTTCCCTGTGTAATCATTCTGTACATAGCAATTAGCGACTGTGCGCCACCTGCCGGCGCCTATGTGAACGACCTGCCCGAGTTGCACCACCTAAACCCGCAACTACTCTTACACCGTGGTCACAAAACACACTACACTGTGCGAGTTTGCAAAAAAGCGCCGTTTAATTGAAGCGCCGCAATTTCCGTTTCGGTTGATTGTCATAAAACGCACACTGTGCGAGCTGCATCAAAATGCCGTTTAATTGAAGCGCCACAGTTTGCACTTTGCCCCAACTGCAACAAGATCCGTCGGCGTTACGGCGCAAGACCAAGCTGATTAGGGAGAATCAATTAATAACTTTGCCGCAACAACATATTTATTCCATCCTTTCCACCACACAACAGGGACAATTTGTAAATTACGCTCCCCCCCCCCCCACACGTTTTTCAATACCGACAATTCCCTGCTACCACGGAAGTCCATGCAATCCCCCATTACGTATGTACATGCTGGGAAGCCTCAGTGCAAGCTCCCTCCGCAGCCCACAACCCAGTGAAACTGGCTACTACCTTTTCACCTGCTAGAAAGGGGACACTACCACCAGTTTTTAGTTCAGTTGGTAGTTCAGGTAGTTCAGTGGATGGTTAAAAAGAGTACGACTTGGTGGTATACCAGTGCTACGGTTCCCTTTTCCCATTAAGTAATTAAGCAATTAATAAAGTAAAACTTTCTTCTGTTCAACAATTGCAAGGGGGGAGGGAGGTCTTTTGTTGAACCGCTTCAACAAAAGAACCGCACCAACTAACGAACCGGTTCAACAAAAGAACGTTTAAATTTAATTACTTAATTACTTAATGGGAAAAGGGAACCGTAGCACTGGTGCGGGTATAATGTGTATGTCTTGCCGTGTGTGAACAAGAAACCATTTTCTTCCATGCAAAGCACGCATCACCTCTTTGTAACAGTCCAGGTAGGTCCGTTATAAATTCTAGAATACATCTTGTAACAACCAGAGTGGGTCTGTTACAAACGCGAATAAACACACACAACAACAAGAGAATGCTTTAATAATATTGCCGTAAGGGCCAATACACTACCTGACCACTGGTGTCAAGAACCGGTCACACCCGGTTGTCGCCACGAGATCCGAGTCAGGGTTGCGCAGCCAGTCAAAGTCCAAGGCAACCAGGCACTTGGTTCCTGGAAGTGTAAAACCACGTAGGGGGCGCACCCAGTCATGAAACCGGCTATAAAAGGAGTAGCTGCCTGGTATCTGCACCACCATCATCTACTCGATCCATCAGGTCAGCATCCTCATCCATAGTCTTCTAGTCATCTCCAAGTCCTCGTCATCTACTCCATCCACGGGTCATCCTCATCCCTGGTCTTCAAGCCATCACCACCTACAGGCCACATCCTCATCTCTCCAAGTCATCCCTCGGCTTCCATGCCTCCATCTACTCCGTCCACAGCCATTACCCCTCCACCCTCTAGACCACCACCCAAGCCACCCCTCTCCTCAACGTCTCTCGTGCTGGTCCATGACAACTGGCTTGGCCACTAATCCTATCGGCAAGCCCTTAACGTGTGCTTCAATAGGAAACGCCTGGTTAGCCGAAGACAATGGCGAACTTGCTACGGGTACTCGGGATTTCTTCCTAGTCACTGGCAGAGATTTTCCCTGCTCCCTAAAATTCTCCAATGGGAAGAAGACCGAGCTATGCAACATCTGGGTATATATACCCTTAGCCAAGATTAAGACATGTTTTTTCTTTGTGGCTCATTGGCTCTGGGTGAGGTCACCTGTAACGAAGCCATTCCACTAGCTGGCATGCAATTGCCTCATTCCTCTGGAATGTAGGACGTGGCTGTGCACATGGCTCCCAACTGCCAACTTCTCCACGGGAAAGTAGAAGGCCATGCTGATCTTTGCCCTCCCTTGCCACTAAAGGCGAGTCCAACTCAAGGGAAGCGGGGTGAACCTGGGAGGTTACAATGTCACACACACAAACTGTAAATATACAGGGTGTGAAAAAAGTCCCCTTCCCAGAGATATATCTTCGAAACGGTAAATGTTACCATTGAAACACTTTCACAAGTGAATAGGAAACAGCATAGGGAAAATCCGAAAATCATAATGCACACGACCTATAACGTCACCTTCAAGGTTATTTGAATTTTATATTCTGAAATGTTGCAGTTACTACCCTAGTTCCAATTTGAAAGTTGTTGCACAACATAACATCAAAGTAATGAAGCACGTTTCAGAATCTTAACAATAAAATGTGAATTTATTTGCATTTTTCTTGGTGCTAACTATGCCTAGCAGCATCCCTGAGGTCAGCTTTCCTGCATGACCCTAGCTTTTCAATACAGGTCATATTCACTCAACATTGCAAGCAGACATCTTGCTGGAGATTGTCCAACCATGTCTTCTACTACAACAGAGATTAAAACACACATTAGTGAAACATTAGCCAGCTTTGCTCATTTGCCTAACATAAACATGATACCTACATTGTCACAAAATGGTTGCCGGTATGAAAATCAAATCAATACATAAACACAGTGGGGCAACTTTGCAACGTAGGGGCCCTAACAGGTGTGTCATGCATTACACTGTGACACACTAAAAAGCATTAAACAATTATCACTGAAGCAAAGTTAGTTGTCATTCACTTTAGGACGCATTTCAGACACATTTCAGCCCTTGTCATGAAGGATGCATACACATTTGTTAACATACGTCTTGGAATTTCTGCACAAGCTTGTGCAATGCGTTTCTTCAGATTGGTAAGACTTGTTAGTTTGCTGTCATGCACTTTTTCTTTTAAATATCCCACAAAAAGAAGTCTAGAGGTGTGAAATCCGGAGATCTGGCAGGCCATGATATGGTCCTACCTCAGCCAATCCACTGGTTTCCGAGGAGGTTGGTCAGCATTTGGCAACTTCGCAATGCATAATGAGGAGGTGCTCCATCATGCTTATACCACATTTAAAACGATCTACTGACTGGCAGTCAGTGTCTTCTAAAACAACACTACCGTACCGTTCTGCATTCAGTGTGCCATCAAGAAAGATTAGACCAATTATTTGTATAACACCGTGGCCCAAAACCCAGTGAAACTAGCCACTTATCTATCTGTTGACCTGCTAGAATGGGGCCACTACCACCCCTATTGGAAAAATCTTCCATGTGTAGTGTGATTGGGAACATACCACAGTTCTGTTTTATGCTTGTTTGTGGTGGAAATGTATTGGTAATTAACACATGCCCACAGCATGTGGTGTTTTCCAAATCACACAACTTGGAGGATCTTCCCAATAGGGATATCAAGTGGTACACTTTTTAACCATCCACTGAACTACCTGAACTACCAACTGAACTACCAACTTGTGGTAGTGGCCCCGTTCTAACAGGTCAACAGGTAGATAAGTGACTAGGTTTACTGGGTTGTGGGCCATGGAGGGACTGTCCATTGAGGGTACTCAGTAATGGTTTGTTCTTCATTTGAAGTCGAAAAGTATTAAAGTATAAGTCAAAATACTTGCAACAGCCTTTATAAAATACAAAAGTCACAGTTATAGTCACAGGATCGGGAAATGCCAGACATGTTTACCTGCTACTTTGTGTCAGTTTTCAGTACAAAGTCTGCTATTGACATTGATGCCGAAGCAGGGGATAGTGGGCCAACCATTGGGGATGTGAATATTAACAGGGATGTGGTGTTAAAATATATACA
>JAQIWR010001212.1:0-14657 GCA_034695945.1 Glomeris hexasticha
ACCTCCTCCTCCCCCACCCCCTCCTCCTCCTCCTCCTCCTCCTCTTCCACCTCCTACGACGACCAGTACGAGTTTCTCCGCATCCCTGGCTGCCCTGGAGAACCACGTGAAGGCGATCCATGCTCCTCACATTACCTTGCCTCACTTCGGAGGAGGTGGAACAGGAGGACATTCGACAGGTGTGTTGTACGGTGAGCGGTCGTCGCCAGATGACCGCAGTGGCGATGGCACCAACACCACAGCTTCAGTCAAGTCCGAGGGTTCCAGTCCAGTGCACCACCGCCATTACCCGTACGGTGTCGCTACTCCCGTGCTGGTGTCACCATCCGCCGGAGGGGGAGATTCTGCCCTGGACCTGACGCCCAAGTCCTCTTCGGTGATCACGACCACGGCGTCTTCCAGGGACGGTCATCAGCCTACATCGCTGCCCGGTGGTCCACTCGGAGGTACTCTGGCAGGACTGGGATTAGAAGGACTGACCGCTGCCCTGGGACCTCACCAGCTGCCGTTGCCGTTCCCGCTAACCCCGCCCGGAAGGTCCAACACCACGTGTAACATCTGCTACAAGACGTTCGCTTGCAACTCGGCCCTCGAGATCCACTACCGCAGCCACACCAAGGAACGGCCCTTCAAATGCACGGTGTGCGATAGGGCCTTTTCCACTAAGGGCAACATGAAGCAGCACATGCTGACCCACAAGATCAGGGATCTTCCGGCGAATCTTTTTGAACAGACCACTTCTACTTCACAGTCGCTGCTGCAGACGACAACCACTACCACCACCACCACTACCGCAACGCCGGCCACTCCGATGACCACTGCCACAACCGCACCGGGTCGCTGCCAGCTGACGTCATCGCCACCGGCAGCCGTTGCAGCCGTAGCCACCACCGCGGCCAGCACACCTTCCTCCGCATCTCCCACATCATCTATATCTCCTAGCCTGACCTCGGGAACCGGTGGACCTGGAGTAGCAGCTGGTGACACCGTGGATGCTGGTGGCGGAGAGCGGCATCATTCTCACTCTCACGGACACCACGGTAGCAGCGGAGGGGGAGGAGGAGGAGGAGGAGGAGGAGGAGTAAAGAGGTCACCAGGACTACCCAAACACCTGTGTCACGTGTGCAACAAGAACTTTTCCTCTGCCAGCGCACTCCAGATCCACATGAGAACTCATACTGGTGACAAGCCTTTCAAGTGTTCCATCTGCGAGAGGGCTTTCACCACAAAAGGTAATCTGAAGGTGCACATGGGTACTCATATGTGGAACAACGGTTCCTCGAGGAGGGGCCGTCGGATGTCCATCGACTTACCACCTCTGCCGCTAACCCCCAAAGACAACGACTTCCTCCAACGACGTCCGGACCTCTACTTCCCTTACATGACGTCACCGTTCCTCAACGGAATGGCCGCCAAGATGAACGAGATCTCGGTCATCCAGACTGTCATGAACAACGGTGGCCTGCAGCACCACTCAGTTCCACGTCCTCCTCGTCCTCCTCCCACTCAACCATCCCCTCAAGTCGTTCCCGTTCCCCTCAAATCAACCATCCCCGCTACCACCGCTACCGCTACCACAACCGCTACTACCACCACCACAACCACCACATCCTCCAACAACAACGGCGGTTGTGCTGACCATTTCACCGACAGCGAGAAATCTCCCCCGGACGTTACCACCCCTTTGTCGCAGTCTCCTCCCGCTGTGACGTCACCGATGACGGAAACTCCTCCCTCTAGCGGTGGGGGCGGTTCGGCTCAGTGGTTGTGGAAGTTGTCTTGCAGTATATGTGGTAGGGAGTGCACATCAACTTCCGAGCTCGAGGTTCACCTCAAGGGACATTACCAACCTACGACGGACACCGAAGCTCCGCCCCCTGGCCCTAAACTCCTCGAGAACGTTTCGTCATCGGCGTGACCTTTGACCTCGTCGTCTTCGTCGTCGTCGTTATTGCTATATTAATTATTATCGCACGTTGTTCGTTGTTGCCGCCGTCGCCATGTTTTTTTTTCCTCCCTACGTTTATATCTCATTTTTTTGGACCCTCCTCCCTCCCCTTTTCCCCCAACCTCTTCCCATACAAAGATCTTGTTCCTATCGACTTGTACCTAGTCTTTTTCACACTCCCCCGCCGTTCGTGTCGGGTCAGTTTCAAGGAGGTGACCGGTTTGAAAGAAAACAAAATATGAAAAACCTGTATGCGAATCTCTGTTTGTTGTCTCTCTAGTAGCTTAAACAACCCTTGCCCATCACCCCATCACCCCACACCCCTTCAACACCCCCATCACCCACACAAAATACACATATCCACATGATGACGTCGGTTGGGTTGTTTCTTGATCTCCAAGGTGTGTGTGTAGTATATATGCCAATTGAGTGATGACGTCACAATCTCGCCCCTCCCCTTTCCCCCTCACCCGCTTTCAAGTGTTGCCCATCACTAAATATAACACCATGTCCTCCATTTACCACCACATCCCACTTCAACTCCTTTGATACCAACAGTATTTATATAATTGGATTTTTTTTTTGCAACATTAAATCACTTTTGAAAAGTTTTTACTTGTTGTCTAAGTAAGTTTGTTTTAATTAATAGCCGCGGCGTTTATTCACGGCTTTCGGTCTTGAAACGGTGTAGAAAATGGAGGACATTAGTGTAATTTAACACTGACTGCATATTACCGTTGGTGGCGCTGCTGCAAGATGTTACTAAATCGGATTAATTTAGTGGTATATAATTTAAGAGGTAATTTGATTTTTGTTTTAGGGGTGAAATATTTTTGGCCAAAGTCTAAAAGCTATATGGAAGTGTATATAGCTGGATGCCAAAAGCGGCTTTGTGGATTGGTGAAAAATTGTGCAGGGCCAAGCGTAGAGGAGAGAGAGAGAGAGAGAGAACAGCCAAAAAGAAGGAGATAAAAATATAACTAAACGACACTTAGACTCGCTATGCGTGTGTATGACGGATATTATTTCTATTCTTTGAAGCGCTTTCAAAAATGCGCACCAGGGGATGTCCAAGTGCTGAAAATAGAGTGAAACCTTTTAATAACTGAGCAACACTTGCCCCCTTCTACGGCAACACTAACTCTAAAAATCTATTTATTTCTATGCCTATTGAAAATAGTCCAAAAAACCATCCAAAATGCACAACTTCCACTCATTGTCATGCACGTGACGTCATCATCCACTACCGGCCATTTTTGAGCATTTTTGTCCACCCAGTTTTGCACCACCCTGTAAATTGCGCATAGTGTGAAGTGGCTGTGTCCTTGCACACCCGTAAACCCTAACTGATTACGTCACCAGTCCCTAACTCCGCCCCTTCCCCCCCTTAAAAACTCTCCTAAAAGCCGGCCATTTTTAACACAAACTGCTCCTCTCAGGAGAAAGAAAAGTTTAAGTGTTTGCACCCTGTTCAGGCTAAAGGTTAATAAATCATCGTGTTACGATGTGTAGTTTTGTGGCCACGCCCCCTTAAACAGCCCCCCATCAGGCTAACTTAAAGGTCACATTAATGCATGTAATGTACGTGTGGTGGCGACACTTACCCAACTTCCCCTCACAACAACAACAACCCAATACAGATTAACATGTTCTGTTACCATGTTACCATTCCATCTTTCAATTCCTTATACAGTCAACTCCCCCCCCTCTTTTTGTGTCAACACTAAAACCTGGAAATACATCAATTTGCATGTTTTTCTATTCTCGTATATACACAATGGTTTGTTTGTTTTTTCTCATCTAATTTTTCATTCTTCACAACATGAAAACACGAACCCTTGAAACCCCCCCCCCCTCCCCCCCCCCTCCATGACAACCCCTCTAAAATGCGGAACTCGGAGAGCTATTTTTATAACAGTGTAATAGCCATTTTAGAGGGGGCACTGCTGCTTTTTTCCACACTTTTCTTTACCTATAGTGATCATTAAACGGCCTCCATTTATAACCTGCTTGGTCTCTTCTTTATTGATCGATTCAACTCGCTTGACCTGGAACGGGCAACAATGGACCTTGATTTTTAAGGTAAGTTGAATAGTTGAATCCTCATTTTTCCAGCAATTTCAATGAATTAAGTGACACCACCTGTTATTTTACTTTACATTCCAATTTAGTGTTTTACTATTTTCTTACAAAGGACTTCGCTTACAGTCAACAACGTTATAGTCATCTATTTTACGTGCCCTGTAGTAAAATAATTTATCATTTTTAATAGCTTTTACTGTAAAATACTTGTCAACATTAACTTGCTTAAAGTGAATTCACTTACACCCCTTTTCCAGAATAACCTCAATAAAAGTTTATGCATTGTTCATAAACAGTTGTGTTTTATTACTACATAGACAGACCACCATGCAGGAGCATGCAGGAAAGTATAAATTATAAAACTCCATATTAGAGAGAATGCATAAATAATGTCTAGTCAGTGTTAATTTACTTGACACGAAAGTAGTAGCAAATTCCTTGGCAACTGTTATTCAAAAAAAATTGTTGGGGGAAAATATATTGGCAGTGTTGCCGAGAATGCATTGTTGGTGGAGAAACCAAACGGAGGCAATTTATCCAGACCGGAAGTGCGTATTGAAGCAGCAGTTTGGTCCCACAAACTGCTTGATGAGCAGCGAATAAAAGCTCCGTGACGTCATACGCAAACCCAAAATCAACAGCTATGAAAATAAGAGCAGAGAGAGTCTGGCAACACTAACTCTTCAAAGAGCGTAAATATTGTTGCTGGGAATAAAGCAAACGTCATAAATACTGTACTTTGCTCAATCAATGTCTTTCCCGGTTGTGGCAACACTGATTTCTGACGTCATCAATCAACAGTGCTAACTATAAACTCACAAATTCAGACATCGTTTACGGACGACCCCCATATAGCTAATTACCATTTCCCCTATTCAGTGGAAATGTTAGTTGAATTGTACAGCAAGTGTTGCTATTATATTATGGAGTTGAGCATGACTCAACTCAAAATGCCAACTCACTTTTCTTGAGTCTGTTGCTCTATTTTTACAGACGGATAAGTTTAATGATTGGCGACAGACGTGTGCACAACACACTCAACTCTTACTTTTTAATCGCAGCTCGTTTATCCGACAAAAAGCCTGGCTATTAACACGGTGAAGGGGACGTTCAAAAACCACGTCTAACCATGTATATCACCCGTCATTCTCAATTACTCAATATACTAAAAACAGACGACTAAATATATTAATTCCCCCTTTCATAATTACAACCAAAGTATCACAGTGAAACCTGTCTATGGTGGAATCTCAAGAACTGGAAAACTTTCCACCGTAGACAGGTTTTTCCTAGAAATAGAGAAGTTTTTAAAAAGTAAAAAATGATCCAAAATCAAGAAAACTTTTCCACCATAAGCAGGTTTCCAGCAAACAGTTTCCACCATAGACAGGTTTCACTGCATAATTAACATGACAATATTTTCTTAATTTTTTCAGGCCTAAAAATCCACATTTAGAGTTTTGTAAAGTTTACACGATATACAGGTTTTAACTTCTACTATTCAAATCAAATTAAACAAAACAAAACCACTGTTATCACCATAAACTAATCAATTGTTTTGATAATTAATTAATTATGTCCATGGAAAATTTAGTGGAACTTTTGAATACATTTGTACATAATTTATGAATGACCCCCAGAAAGTTACATTATGTAATCAAATTGTATTTTATAATGTATGGTCATTGTACACAGATGGGAAGTTGGATTGAACGGGTGACGTAAGTTGTAATGTGGTAAATTAGTGACCCGATTATCCGAATAGAGGAGCATAATAACCGGATAATCGGTAGTGGAAGATTTGGAGTCCAAAGATGGCATTGTGCAAACAAAAGGTTTCAAGTAGCGAGTATTTCAGTCGTTTTTTCAGAGTTTTTCTTGCGCTACAAAAATTGCAAAAGCAAGATGGCCGCCTGCCAGCAAAATTACACACACTCTTTTCCCAGATTAGAAAATGCGACAGGTGTTGCCAGATAGAGCTGCTAAAACACTACTACTTTTCCCCTCCTTCCCTAACAAATGAGCAATCAAAATTTATTCTTATACATTCCTCTAAATAAACGCTATACTACCCTATGACGTCATTCCTCCATTTTCCAACTTAACTTTTGTCTCAAAAAATGGCTAAAAACCGGGCAAAAAAAACTGCCTAAAAACCGGGTAAAAATTGAAACGTTCAAATGACGAATGCTTTTGCATTTTCCCACGGTGGCCCACTTAATCACAGGGCCCTGACACCTTATTTTCACCTTTTTAACTTCAACTCTAATCGCCTTTTGTTTGCTCACCCTTAATTACCATCCCAGCCGTTTTTATCGATTAATCGCCGTATCGATACACAAACGATACGAGCACGTGCATATTAAATAACCCCAAAACGTCATTTACACCTCGTTTGTTATGCAACAAAATAGTCTACTGCATATTAATAGGTTTTAGGTTCGTTTAAAGTAAGGGGGAATTAAAAAAGGATGTCGAGTTAGGGAGGTAATCGATGAATAATCGATACGGCAAATGTTCAATTATTTATTATCACGATTTGAAAAGGCCAGGGAATAAAAGACAAACTTTCTTTTGACTCCAGTGTTGTGTGTGCACATGTATGTTTAAAAGTATAAAAATACTGCTTTAATCGATTGCAGCCCTTACATTGTCATTCTGTAACAATAAGGGAAAGGAAATTGAATTTTCTTCAAACATTATCAAACTTCTTATCCGAATATTTAACACCAACTTTTTCCATTATATTCATTTATATATAGTAATAAAGTATATTACAAATGTTGAGTTTATTGCAAATTTAATTGATAAATTGTAAATTATGTTGCAATATTTCTACCTAGCACAATACACTGAAACCTGTCTATGGTGGAATCTCATTGGATTGGAAAAGTTTCCAAAAATTAGACATGTTTTCCAGTCTGTGGTCCAAAAACAAATGTCACATAAATTTTTCCAGAATATACAGGTTTTTTTTAATGTATTAATATATTAAAAAAAAACTATTCTGCCATTTATGTGGTTTAAAAATCAGAATTTTCCACCATAGCGAGGTCTCCACAATAGACAGGTTTTGCTGCGTATTTTTAAAACATTAACCATGATCCAAAAATGTCAAATTTTCCACCATAGTCAGGTTTTTAAAACCTTTATCATGCTGTCTATCTATATGTAGGCCTATAATACGGTTTAAAAACAGATTTTCCATCATAGACAGGTTTCCCTATAGGCATATTTCACTGTATAAAACACAATTGTATTTTAATAAAATACTTCAACTATTTTTTATTAACATTAGCTAATTAAATCCTAGTATAATATTATAGAGAAAATAAGGGTGTTGACTGTACAGGAAAAATTATTCAAAATAAAACACTAAAAGTCCTTCCTCAACATAAAAACTATTCAAAGAAAGTAAATTCCAAGTGAGGTCTGGAAATACTTGGGTAGATTGTGTTGTTTGAGCATTTTTCTTGGAAACAATAGAAAAGAAAATGGCGAATTTGCACACTTTAGTGACAAAGTCATCGCCCCATCTTTTTGTTTTCTCTTCCCAGGTCCAAAAAATGGAATCAAACCTGCGAAACCGACAAAAACCATCACCAAATAAAATAAAGGGGGGGGGGGGGGGAAATGAGGAATGAAATGTTTGGTTTTTGAAGAAGAAAAGGAAAAGGTTTGCTCGAATTGATGCTCAGGTTACCGACGAAAATTGTCACTTTTCAAGACGTTCAAACGCAAACACCAAATAAAAGAGAAAACAAATAAACGTGGACAAAAAGATTCGGTACATCACCCCCAAGTTGCCACCAACGTCCACGAGATGGCGCCACTGAACAGTGACGACCACGAACCGAATTCAACTCGATTCAACTCTTCAAAAAATACACATTTCTATTTATTTTCACGAATTTCATTCAATTTAATACGTCTATTTTCGTCGAGAAATTGTTTTGTCACGGGGGTTGTTCAATAATTATATCGACTAAAACTTTTAATCGAAAATATACAATTTACATTTAAAATACAGACAAACCTGTCTATGGTGGAATTTAATGTGCATTGAATTCCACGTTAGAAACAGTCCATTGTGGAAACCTGTCTAAGGTGGAATTCATTGCGCATTAATTTTCATATTTATTATTACAAAACGTCTATTATGGAAACCTGTCTGTGGTGGAAATTAATGTGCAGTGAATTCTTGGAAACTGTCTATTGTGGAAACCTGTGTGTGGTGGAAAATGTAACTTTATTTTGCGCCATTGACAAAAATATTTACTTACTTTTTCAAAACCTGCCAACAGTGGAAAGTTTATCCTGTCTTGTAATTTTCCATCATAGACAGGTTTCACTATTTAGTGGAATGGCTTTGGTGTAAACCTGTCTATGTTGGAAATTTATGTGCATTTAATTCCATGTTAGAAACTGTTTATTGTGGAAACCTGTCTATGGTGGAAATTTTATCCTGTCCCTTAATTTTCCACCATAGACAGGTTACACTATGGTGGTATGCGTGGCTTTGATGTTAACCTGTCTATGGTGGAATTTCACAGATCCGGAAAAACTTTCCACCATAGACAGGTTTTTCCAGCTATAAAATTTATTATTCACAAACGTAAATCATTATTATTATTATTATTCAATGGCAAAACAAAATTCCAATTTCCACCATAGACAGGTTTCGCTGTATTTTATTCATCTTGCCGTTATAAATTCCCAAGGTGTATTGTGTGTAGTGGCGCCATCTACCCAACATATTTATAACTTCAATCACTCCAATTATTACACGTGTATTTACAAGCTTTCCAAATTTCATATAGAAAAGCGTCCCCTACAGGCCACCTCAAATTAAAATCTGATTCACAGGTTTTCACTGCTGTCGAATATAGTTGCGCACGACCGCCGCCAGGTGTCTCTCTCTCACTCAATTGATGTTTAAATTTACCACCCCCATTTCCTGTATTTACGTTGCATTATTTTCTCTGTGTTGGCAAAAATGCGTGCAAATTTGCCAGTCCAGCTGCGACAGAGTCAAACATTGAAATGTCAGGCATGGTTTTATAAATAAGGGGAAGGAAGAAAAAAAAAGAAGAAAAAAGATGGCGGCAATTTACGGAGACGAACAGAGCCCCATTTTTGTTTGATAGGAAATTTTGCTGGCCGGCCTCGAATGGCTCCTAGCAAGTAGCACTCGAGCTTTTCACGGCTGTTGTTGTTGTTATTGTAAATGTTTGCAGAGATGGGAGATTTACAACTTCCTGGCATTTTGCGTACACAAAAGCGCTCATCGCTCCGACAAACGAGCTGAACGAGTGATGCGAAACAAGCTCCGCAAACCGATTCCGATTTGTATAAAAATCACAACAAACCTGTCGTTCATCCGACGCTTTTCTTCGCAAAAATCTCGTAGCTACCGGCACAAAAACCCCTTTCACTGCCATCCAGCTAACATTTCGACGCCGGATGGCTTCGTTTTCCACCCGATTCAATCGGATTTCGCGCCTTTCAATCTAGCCGCCATTTGCACGTTACGTAATAACACGTCCCCTTTCCGCTACCGCAATCGCTACCGCTCCCATTTAACCCTATCACCGTTATTCTGGCCGTTTTCAACATGTAATCCCATTATTTAATAATGCCAATCAATATATGAGATATAAACAGTTATTTAGGTATAGGATGGCAATAAATCGACACGATTTACACGAATAAACTTGATTTTTCTCACCTGGTAAATGTCGATATAACTGCGATCGAAACGTTGTAATATTTTAATTTCCAGTGTTGCGTTTCATCCATTTCATCCACCGTGATAAAATAGTATTTCAGCTTATATATAAAGCATAAAAACAGGTTGAATATGAAACATCAATCGACTCTATCAATAAATGAAGTAATAAATCATCGCAATTTGAAATGGCGTGATTTCCAACGCAACCGCTACCCAAAACCGCTCCCCATCGACTTGAAACAGGTTGTCAAATATTGTTTTTATTAAAGAATAACTCGATTTGATACTCCAGGTTTGATTTATAATCTAAATTCAGTTGGATTTTAAAATGTTAGATTTAAAGGTGAACTGAAACGGTTTTGTAAGGTACCCTGAAACTTAAACTACCTGAAGAAAAGTGACAATGAATGCAAGTGGTGAAACAAAATCTATGTGAAAAATAGTAAAAAAAGGTTATTACACTCGGCCCGCACTCAAGTTGATAAAAACCGATGATTGGTTGGTGGGCGAAGAACTAGCTAATGCATGCACAAAACCACGTAGTTCCACCTGTTTTCTGGAATCTAGCATTAAATAACGACGCAACCGTATTCCTGATATTCAAATTTCATGAATAGCTGCACAAAACTACCTGTTGTAGTAAAAACAATAATGTTTAGAAGTTTTGTGAAAATATGAGCTAGTCAAGTATTTTGGGCGTTGGCTGGGTATCACCGAGGGTATCACGTCACACTGTGTGTGTTTCCTGGTTTCTAACGGTTTCTATCAAAGAGGATTGCGTACTTCTATACTGGTACATGGAAACACTATCACTCCGCGCCAGTGAAGTAGCCAACCAATCATCGGTTTTTATCAACTTGAGTGCGGACCGAGTGTACATTTGTTATCAGTTTAAGTATCGCAGATTTCCATATACCCTAACGAAGCTTTTGCATTGGTCTATTTACTTTGTTTTGCAACAGTGTGTTAACGGATTCATCTACGGAATTACTAACAGGCAATTTCATAAGGGTTAGATGAAATGTGTGAAGTGCCTGTTTTGTTCTGATGTAGCGACCTGGTACCAGAACCGGCACTGTCCACCCCGAAAATCTCCTGTGCACTCTCCTGCAGTGGTGAGAAGGTAGGCAATATCCACATTCCAATCCTTCTTTCCTGTGGGAAAGCTTGGATCTAGGGGTCGTGTGCAAAGACGAGTGCCGTGTGCAAAAGTCACGCCCCACACGCCTAGGGGAGGCGCCATCCGTATGCCAGCTAATGGTTTGGCTCGGTCTTGGTTTGTCGCCATAATAGATTAATGGGAGATGGTCCTGAATAACCTCACCCGTAACCAGTCAGAGACAAAGAGAAGGCGTGGCCTAGTCCTGACTTCGGTATAAATTGGAGGAGCTTCGATACCTCGGGGTTCTTCCCTTTGGGGATTTTTCGTGAGCAAAGGTGAAGCTCTGCCAGTGGGTTGGGAGCAATCCCGAGGACTCTTTGTGAGTTTGCCCTATTACCTCGAGCATTAGCTAAGGTTGATCTTGTGATGCGCCTGAATTAGGGCAGTCAAGCGGTTTAGTGACCAAGCCAGGGACAGGGAAAGTTGATTGCCTTGCAGGCTTTGATTTATTAAAGACTTTCTTAATTTCACCTCATAGCATTGTGTGCAATCTATTCGTGATTGTTGTAACAAGCCCACCCAGGTTGTTACACTGTTTTGAATTTAAATACAAAAGAGGATGACAATTCACAAGTGACTGCCACTAACTAATTAGGAATAATGAGAATTCCACATTATAGGTGCACAATTATGTGATATATTATAATAAATGGTGTAGTTATTGGTTAGAATTAGTTTATAACAAGGTAGCTTTTGGAAGAAAGCTTAATGAAATCATAACTTTTTCCTGCTTTATCTATATTATTTTATGCTTCGAAACATACATACATATGCATGTCCAAAAATGTGAAATTAAAAAGCAACGATAAGTTCTGTATGTCAAATTTTATTGGAAAACGTTGGAAATTCCAGTGTTTTTATCTTTCGTTAATACTTCAATGGAAGGAATTATATATTAGCTTTTTATTTCGTTTTTATATCATTGCAAATCAATCTGAGCCCGCTGCATAAATGTGATGTATCATATCCTGTGTCGCAACGTAATAAAAAGGAATAATACGATATCTGACATGTCTAGTCAATAATCACAGCACATTGGTTTTCCAATTGAATGGTTCTGTTTGTGACAATAATAGTAAATTGGTAACAAAAGATCGACAGCGGGAAACATTACAAAGACATGCTGCACTTCTGTATATGCACAGCTATGCACCATATGTGCATATATACATACAGGAATTATTTATTCAGAGATTCTCTATATAAGTCATTCTCTATTTGAAAAATACATTAATATCTTATATCTAACCATGGATCCTTATGACATTTTCAACGTTGTTACTATCTTATTGCTAAGTGTTGCAGGATCGATTGGTAACCTGTTCATAATCGGAGCAATTTTAATTGAAAAACAACTGAAGAATATCGGGAATGTTCTGGTCGTGAATTTAGCAATTGTGGATTTAGGAGTTACTATATTTGTTCTTCCAGCCATAATCGTGAATTTCATGGCGGAGGACATTTTCCCAATTCACGTTTGCCTAATAATTGGCGGACTTACAACCATTTGCTGCATGTCATCAATAGGTAATATTGCAGCAATTTCTTGGGAACGGTATGTAACTGTATATCATATAATGTAATCTATACTATTATAGTTCTATGTTTTTTGTAATATTATCGGCATGTCACTATTAATTATTAGAATGCAACATGCAAGGTCATTTATGCAAGCATGTCTTTAAAACAAGCTATTATTTTTTAAAAACTTTTATTATCAGATGCATCAAGGTTTGTCATTCCAATTTGCACTCAAGACTTATTTGCAAAGGAACCGTTTCTTCGATTATGATTCTGCTATGGGCAATCCCCAGTGCAACTCTTATTCCAACTTTTATACGTACAGGAAAACCGTTCGCTTATGATTCTAGGTTTAAAACTTGTATGTTAGTGATTGAGGAATTGTCAATTTGGGACTTGTTATCATTCTTCTCAGTCGTGTTTACCTCTATACTTATTTGCATCATTTGTTACTTTAAAATATTGCAAACTGTTCGCCAGTCAAAAAGAAGAGTGGGAGTTCGTGATGTCAAGCAGTCAAATGCACTTGGGTCCAAACGTGACATGGCAATGTACAAAACTATGTTCGTAATTTTTGCCTTTTACATACTTTTTAGTATTCCTGGTCTAATTACTGTTGCGTTCTTCAATGCTAATTTTGCTGTGCCCGTAGAAATATTGCAGTGGTCAGTTTACATAATATTTTGTAATAGTGTTGTCAATGGATTTATCTACGGAATTACTAACCGTCAGTTTCGAAAGGGGTATTGGAAATGCATTAATTTAATTTTGTGCCAACAAATTTCAATTCCTCACAACCGAACATCAGATAATCAAGCAAGCAATCTACAGTAGATGTCAATAGTTCTGTTTGAAATTATTTATTATTAGTTACGCAGATTTAAGTAATTTGCCACGTTCAATGAATGTAATTCTGCAAACACTTTTCGGGGCCCACATCGTGCCACAATATCAGCGTTCTTCATATATTTGTTTATTTACCGAATATTTAGAGTGTTATTGTTTATTTTTATTCACATTTTCTTTAAAAAAAAATTGTAATTATTAATTTTTTGTCTATATAAGGAAAACCAATTTGCACTCCAAGTTATTTTATTTTGTATGTGGATCGACGATTTTTTCGTTTGTTTAACACATGTATTTTAGTAATTGATGGCCTTCTATTATGAGCAGGCTAAGGTTTTTTCAATCATAGTAACCTCCATACTAGTTGTTAACAGCATTTGTTTGTTATAATAATTATTTTGAAAATTGCTCGCCTGTAGCATACGAGCTCGTATGTCAAAATGACTGTACATGTTATGTAACTTTTGCTGCTATTAAACTTTAAATGTATTTAGATCGAACTGAATTGATTTGTACGAGTACTACTGCATAAAAGTATTTTTTGCGATTGATACATGCATTTAAAAATTGCGGTATATGTGAGGGTGAGTCAAATGAAAACAGAACACCCGCAACCAAGTGACAATGGCGTTTGTGTTATTCAAAAATAATTGCCACAAGTGTTAATACATGTATCCCGCTGGAAGACGAGACGATCAATTCCAGCCTTGAAGAAAGATTTAGGTCGCTGACGGATCCACAATGTCACCCACTCTTGCACTTCCTCGTCCGTCTGAAACCGACGTCCACGGATGTCTTTCTTCAGGTCATCAAAAATCTAGAAGTCACTAGGGGACAGATCTGGGCTGTAAAGAGGATGTTCAAGCGTTTCTCAGCCAAAAGTCTGAAGCTTATCCCTCACCAGATTGGTAGTATGGGGACGGGCGTTAACATGATGGTCGACTTCCTAGAGCATGGAGCGACAATCAATGCGCAGCGCTATGCAGACACGTTGCAGAAACTGCGACTCGCCTTCAGGTCAAAACACCTTGGAATGCTTTCACATGGAAACATCCTTTTACATGATAGCGCCCGTCCCCATACTGCCAATCTGATAAGGGATAAGCTTCAGACATTTGGCTGGGAAACGCTTGAACATCCTCCATACAGCCCAGATCTGTCATCTTGTGACTTCCTCATTTTTGGTGACCTAAAGAAATACATTTGTGGATGTCGGTTTCATACGGACGAGGAAGTGCAAGAGTGGGAGACATTGTGGATCCGTCAGCGACCTATTTCTTTCTTCAAGACTGGAATTGATCTTCTTGTCTCCCAGTGGGATAAATGTATTAACACTTGTGGCAATTACTTTTGAATAACACAAACTC
>JAQIWR010001213.1:0-14656 GCA_034695945.1 Glomeris hexasticha
ATATATTGCAAATAAACTGTTGTTTCTATAAAGTTTGGTGAATTTATCATTTATTTCACCTTTTCGTACGCGCACCTAAATCGTACTTCAGAAGCTACTGTGACCAAAGTTTTATAGATACTGGTTTGAAATTGTTTGTGAATTTAGAATGACATAATGTCTTCGTTACCATGAAGAGATATTTTATATTATATTGAAAGTTTTCCTGAAATAAATTACCATGGCTCAAAATTTCAATTTTATTAAAAATAAAATAATTAAAATAAAATAATACAAATGTTATTTTTTAAATATTTCTTCCATAGTGACCAAGCCCTTATAACATTCTAAATTCACAAAAAATTTCAAGTCTGTATCTATCAAACTTTGGTCACAGTAGTTTCTGAAGTACAAATAGTGCACCCATATTTGTAAAGTTTTTTTTTTTTTTCTTTTTTTACAAACAACCGTTACTCATCCAGATGTATGGTTTGCAGTGTTGGAAAGGCCAACTCATCTAGTGATTTTGCATGACTAACTTTTAATTCAAATGTTCATATCAGGAAGAAATTTGTAATTGCGGTTACGCAGTTCGCTTTCGACTCGCGCGTCGTTCGCGCAAATCGCGCGCACCATCTTCTTCGCTTCCAGGTCCTTCCTATTCATCACTCTTATTTTGGTCCTTTGCTTCCTATTCATCAACATTCTGCACTTGTACTTAACAATCTGAATGGCCAATTCCACTATTTCAAACAACGATATCGCCGATATCCCGATCCACAATCCCGCGTTTCCTCCGATAATTCCCCAAAAATCAGCTACCTAAAAATACAAATTAACGTACAATCCCGTGTATCCCATTAATTACCATATAATCCCATATGTGAACTATACGTTTAATTCTAAATTATAACTAGCGGTTACCGTGTATTTTGGTTCTTCCTGTATCGACTCGTAAGTAGCCGATTTTATAAACACGCGGATCTTCGAAGCATTCTGAGTTTGAAACTCACTTTAAAAAATCCCCAAAATACCATAAAGTAGTTATTAATCACAAATATAACCATAGCATAATTATAAATAGTTAAATTTATTGAGATTAGTGGCATAACTTACTCGGATTCCGTCTCGTTAAATTGTCGTTTGACGATATCCTGCGAACAAAATAGTTATATAAATAATCTATTCTACAAATTAAGTTAAATTTAGTTTAAAGTTAAAGCCTTTTACTAATTACGTTGTTTAGTTTAACTTTATACATTGTTAATTATTACATTAGGACGTTTAGCAATTAATACAGCCAAAATAAGCCGAATTGTCGAATGTGTACCTTAATCAAACCTGATTTCACAGTTTGAGTCAGATCCAAAAGTGATTCCCTAAACGTAATTAAGTTTAATTAAGTAGGTTACATTACATTTTTAAAGCAAATCAAAAAGAGAACGTATTTCTTACCGACAAGGAAGTCTGCAGCCGCAGAACTTCGACGTCAACTTCTTATCGATGTACCGACACCGTTCGGCTAGAACATTATCGAAGTAAGTTAACAAAGTAATTAATTACAATGAAAACTAATTTAATATTGTTCAATTTACCTTTACAGAAAGTGGAGAACAGGTAACGGTTGCGCAGGAAGCCGAGAGGAATTTGCGGGTCCCAGCAGAAACAGCTGTCCAGTGATATCTTCTGCATACAAGTCTTAATGCAAGCCTAGATTGCATTCAGATTTGGTTATAGTTTTATTAAAGGACTAACATGCAGTTTCAAATTTGATATTGTTTGTAAGTTTTGCTATATTGTTAAAGTTATGCTGGGCTGTGTTACGTTACGTCGTTTATGCTCGGTTATTTTACGTTACGTTGCATTGTGCTATGTTTCGTTGTGTTGCGCTACGTTATGTTGCAATACGTTGGATTGTGTTATGCCACGTTGTGTTATGTTACGTTTTGTTATGTTACATTGGGTTTTGCTATGTTACGTTACGTAGGGCTGTGCAACGTTACGTTTTGGCTGGGTTATTTTAAGTTGGGTTATTTTACGCTGTGTTGTGTTGTGTTACATATGGTTGTGTTGTGTTACATATGGTTGTGTTACGTTACGTACGGTTGTGGTATGTCACGTTGGGTTGTGATATGTTGCGTTGGGTTGTTTTACTTTACGTTGAGTTGCGTTATGAGGCATTGGGCCATATTACGTTGGGTTATGTTTGCTGTGTAGTGTTACGTTGCGTTGTGTAACTACACTACGTTGGGTTGTGTTATATTGAGTTGTGCTACGCAATTGGGTTGGGTTATGTTACGTTACATGTTAGGTCACGTTACGCTGTTACGTATGCTGTGTTACGTTATGTTACGCTGTTACGTATGCTGTGTTACGTTACGCTGTTACGTATGCTGTGTTACGTTACGCTGTTACGTATGCTGTGTTACGTTACGCTGTTACATATGCTGTATTACGTTATGTTACGCTCGTAAGTATGCTGTTACGTCACGATATGCTGTTTCGTATGCTGTGTTACGTTACGTTACGCTGTTACGTTACGTTACGCTACGTTACGCTGTTACATATGCTGTTACGTTACGTTACGCTACGTTACGCTGTTACATATGCTGTGTTACGTTACGTTACGCTGTTACGTTACGTTACGCTGTTACGTTACGTTACGCTGTTACGTTACGTTACACTGTCACATATGCTTTGCTACGTTACGCTGTTACGTATGCTGCGTTACGTTACGTTACGCTGTTACGTATGCTGCGTTACATCACGTTACATTAAATTATGAACATTTTTGGCATGTTACTTTACAATACCATTATTGTCAAGAAGTGAAAACGGTCCATATAGACTTCCCACTATAATAACACATCAGTAACTAATTAAAACAATACTTATTTAACTAGCATACCTCAACTGCATAAAGGTACTCCTGATCTTCTTCATAATATACACTATTCGACTGAATCTTATAGTTAGTGCGGTCCACGCATTTCGACGGATACGGCGCGGGAAGTCGGCTTATTTCCCTCTGCGCGTAGAAAACCAATTATCAACAAATCCCTAATAGATAATCAATGTAACTAATTAATTAATTAACTACTCACTTGGCGAACTGCAATGGTCACTTCATCACCTAAATGTATCTTGATGTTGTTGGAGTCATCGAGTATCGGCGCGGTTCCCGCCGGATGTACCACGGCTATCACCGAAGGATCGTTTAAATTTGGGAATTTGTCCAGAGGATTCCAAGTTAGGGTAAATTCAGCCCCTAGTATTCCAATTAAGATTAGTTAAAACTAACAAGGATTATACAAAAAAATTAATGTATGAATTATGAAATTATAGTCGACGAATCGCTAATGCCGAATTCTTCAAAATATCACAGCAACCATTAAATATTTAGTTATCAATAATTAATTAGTACTAGTTAACAAAGTTACTTTACTAAAACAGTAGTAAGAAAACAGATCAATAAAATTATTGTACATAATAGTTATTTCTTAAAATACTAATTTTTTATTATATAATTATAACCAATTTAACTAAATAATTATACCATTTCACATCCAGTTAAAAATACAGTAGTTAAGTAAATAACTTAAACTACACAATTAAAATTATAACCAATTTAAACTATAAAATTAAAATAATAACCAATTTAAATTGTAAAATTAAAATTATAACCAATTTAAACTATATAATTAAAATAATGAATTTATATTATACAATTAAAATAAAAATCAATTAATTTACACAGTTACTGCTTTCTATTATAATGTAGTTAATGATTTCAACTAGTATCTTTAGTATTAGTTATAATAGTTAAACTGAATTACCGGTTAAAGCAGCCGCGCGCAGCGACTTATCCAAATTCGTCTCCGCGTTGAACAAAACACAGTCGCCGTAGTAAAAATCATGGAATCGATGTAATATTCTACATAATTATATCCTCATTAAGTTAACTATATTTACCATTATACATTATATATTGAAAATATTAATATTAACCCTTCTGTTTCCAACGCGGACATCGGTTTGCTGTTTGTGCTATATTTGTAAAATCAATTTGTTATATATTCCAATGTAATAATAGAAAGTTAATGATGGTTAATTAACTATACCTTCTTCTAACAGTGTAAGTATCTCCATTCCAGTATACTTTATTTAATATTCCATAACCAGTTGAGTTTCTAACCGACCATTCGGCGTAATTCCTACTTAACGAGTCGATTATAATATGTTCTTCGTAACTTCGCACTCTACGGCTACTGGATTTTTCAAATTCTTGTTTAGCAAATTCATCAGAACTTAAGTACGTTAAATCCTGGTAAATAGTTGTGTTTAGTAATCGTTCCTGTGTCCAGTTAACCATCATGTTACTACAAAGCGTGATGGACGGGAACTGCATGGTGCCGTTTAACTGAAAAGTTGTCCGTAAGCTTACGGCATAGCTGGAATGAATTAGAAAATTAGTTAGAATTATAATTGTGTTTAGGGATTTAGGTAAAATAGTTAATTTAGTTAGTTATACCCGAAGTAGTCGTGGATAGCATCGTTCGATTGGATGATGGTCATGGTGAATCCGCACGCGATAACAGTTAACCAGATTAGTTTCCATAAAATACTGTGACGTGTTCCAATGTATGCAACAAGGGAAATGTCCGTTTTTTCAGCAAAGTTATGTAACATTTGACGAATGCTAACTATATTAGTTGGTTTAGCTTCTTCCAGTTCTTCGGATTGTTGCGCCGATATCGGCACGCTAACCCATTCTAAACCGTGAAATTTACACATGTAAAGTCCAATTTAACTAGCTATACTAACTAGTAATAACTAGTAGTAACTACAAGGTAACTAGTGTCTCAAAATAGTAAACTAGTAACTAAAATAACCACTAACTTACAATGGGGCAATTAATATTTGTATTAATTACAATAGAACAAAAGTATTATAACAATAAACTAACCAATAGTAATTAAATTTAACCAATAGTAATAAAAACTAATAGTAATTAAAAACATTAATTAATCAAAACCGTTAACTAATAATAACTTACACTAGATCAACTAATATATGTATTATTTATAATATTGTTATAATATTTATGTTCTAAACTAACTAATAGTAACTATTAGGTAATCAAAATAGTTAACTAGCAGTTAATAACCAATAACTTACACTGGGTAAACTACTAAACGTGTTATTTACAATAGAACAAAACAATTATAACAGCAAACATTAACCAACCTGTTACTATTTAATAACTAATAGTTTACTATTAATACAACTACTAGTAACTTATAAAATAAAACTATGAAAAGATAATAACTGGGAATAGTAATACAACTAATCGCAATAACCAATATTAATATATGAAACAACCAACAAATAATATAATTAACAATAATAAACAGTAAACTAACAATAACAAAAGCAAACTACTAAATAAAAACACTAATTTAGTAATTAATATTAACTAGCTACATTAATTACAACGAACCAAAACAATTATTACAGCAAACAGTTACCAACTAGTTACGAATATTATTATTAATAAACAACAAATATTAATAATAACCAACTAGTAACAATGGCAATAATCAGCAAACCAACTCATAATTAAAAACCAACCAAATAAAACTAATTAGTAGTTAAAATTAAACTAAATGCAAACTACAGTAACTAATAACTAACTACTGATAACAAACAAACTAGTAATAAACAACATAAACTAATAAAAACTAGTTATACAACTGATAATTAACAGCTAATAGTTAATAAATAAAACCTCAATAATTTAGTAACTAGTAATTAACTACTAATAACAACTAGTAAACACATGACTAACATGGAAATACTAACCATTAGAATTACAATTTAAAGTTTGAATCACAACTAAATAAAAGATAACTAATTAGTAGTTAAAATTAAACTAAATGCAAACTACAGTAACTAATAACTAACTACTGGTAACAAACAAACTAGTAATAAACAACATAAACTAATAAAAACTAGTTACAACTGATATTTAACAACTAATAGTTAATAAATAAAACCTCAATAATTTAGTAACTAATAATTAACTACTAATAACTAGTAAACACATGACTAATATGGAAATACTAACCATTAGAATTACAAGTATAGTAATCACGCGTACATTGTAAAATATATCAAATACAACAACTAGTTAATCTTAATCATGGTTATAATAATCATTAACTACCAGTTCATAAGTTAAAAATAGTTAGTAAAACTGTTTTTACCTTGTTGCCTTTTCCTTTTCATCGTTTACGGTATTTTTGTTCGAATCGCGCACAACTTTCGCGGCATAATAACCGCTACAATATTTAACTAAATTACAGCATCTAACTAATATTCCAAAACAAATGTAATCTGTTGAATTATATTTGTTACAAATATAAATATCAGGGAAATAAATAAGAAACTTTACTCACAATTTTGTTTTTACGTGCGGCAAATCGGCGCAGCGCTCCGCGACTAATCCGCGGTTTCACAATTTAGTAAAATCCAGAGAGAAACAAATATTATGTTAAGAGGTTGGCAAGAAAAAGTGATGGTTAGTCCCTGTGGAATATAATCATGTCAATATTATTCCCTAGTTAGCGTCAAACATCACGCAAACATTTGTTTTTCGGCATCTCGGGGGAAATTCAAAGTATGAAACGTGTTTTGCCCCAGATAAAATCCATTCAACACTCAAATTATCTATTGATAAACTGTCTTTCTAAAGCCCCTTGAGACCTAAAGACCTAAGAGGTGCTATCATGAATAATAGCGGAAAAAATGTCGCGTGACGAAACTCAATTTTTCGCCTACTTTGTCGTCGTACCGCGAAATCATCTATGCCAACAATAAATATTTACTATCATTCACAATATAGTTCCTTAACAAACACGTTAATGTACTTAAACATATTTAATTAACCTAAATATTCAGTAACTATGCGCGTCTCATCGCACTGTTCTTTTGCGAACAGCGAATGTCGGCCATCTTGAAACCGAAAAACACAGAAATCCCATTTATTTCGATTTATAAATAGAAAACACTTAAGAAATCTGATTAAAAACCTTAAATTAACCTAAATGTTCAATAATTAAGTGTAATTAATCACAATTCTTTTGCGAACGGCGAATGTCGGCCATCTTGAAACCGAAAAACCATACAATCCCATTTATTTCTATTATTAAATGGAAAATACTTTAATAATAACGTAGCAAACACTCAGTATTAGTTACAACATTGTTACAATACCATTATTTAACTATCTGATGCCTAACTTTGAAATTAACCGATCTTTCTTCATTTTCGACGCTGGACCAGGCGGCCATCTTTTTCCGCTGATACAAAGAAAAATAAGAGAAAAATCACCGATAACTATTTAAATACATCAGTAATAATAAGTACTACGTAAGTTATTTAATTAACTGTTAAAATGACATTTACGAAAGTTGTCGGAAAACCTTTAACGGCGGTTCCTGTTTGGTCCGCGGATTTTTGCCGCGTTGAGTTTTATAGGTTTTAGCTGCACTTTTCCTAGGATTTTTCGAGTTAATCACACTTGGAATTGCACGAGTAACATTACGTATAATGTGGTAAAGAAGTTCGACGAATTCAAATAGCGAAATGGCAGAGACACCGACCCAGAATGCAGCGTTTCCACCCATGATGCCCCAGAATTCAGCAACCTGTGGCTTACATAATTAAGTTACATGATTGGTTTGCATAATTAAATTAAATAAATGATTTGCATAATTAACTTACATGATTTTCATAATTAAGTTCATAAATTATTTGCATAATTAAATTACATAAATATAACTTGAATAATTAAATTACATAAATATAACTTACATAATTAAGTTCATAAATTGTTTGCATAATTAAATTACATAAATATAACTTGCATAATTAAGTTCCATAAATAATTTGCATAATTAATTTACATAAATGATTTGCATAATGAAGTTACATAAATGATTTGCATAATTAAATTGAATGTATTTGCATAAGTAAATTACATAAATTATTTGCATAATTAAATTACACAAATGATCTACATTATTCAATTACTCAAATCTGCATAATTAAGTTAGATAAACGATTTGCATAATTAAACTACACAAATGATTTACATTATTAAATTACTCAAATTTGCATAATTACGTTAGATAAACGATTTGCATAATTAATTCACATGCATGATTTTCATAATTAAGTTACACAATTGATCTGCATAATTAAACCTCATACATTACCGTGAATTTCGGTATTTCATCGGCTTTCTCGAACATGGTCGTCTTTAAGAAAACTCTTAAAACCGTCAAAGTCGTGTCATTAATCCTGCAAATTTCAATTCAATCTTCATTCTAAATCACTCCAATTAATTATTACAAAACATTAAAACATAATTAATACTCTGCGCTCAAATCGTTCGACACGAGTCCCTGCAATTCACAAAACTTAATTAGTACACTTCCCACTTTAAATTACACAAAATATCCACTTACTTCTAGATAATTTGGTTCCACTGAAATTACATAATCCATCACAGTTTCCCTGGAACAATACAAAAAATAATTATGCAATTTAAATAACAGCTTAATTTATTATGTAGTGAAATGTTAAATTTTTTACAGGCACGGCAGACGACACTGGCAAAGGTCCATGTCGATGACACTGTCTATTTTGGAACACCGGGCTGAAACGTAATTAAGTAATTTAATTATCATTGTCAAATGCGATATAATTAATGTAATTAAGTGACCTGCACAAACTGCATCTAATCTGGATCTTCTTCGCAGACTTCCAACGGGTAATTGGTAATCCCAGCAGCCGCAATACGACAGCGATAACCGCTGTATGCAAGTATTAATACAAGCCTGCAAATTAATCAATTAAAATCAATAATCAATCCAACAAATAAATGAAATAAATTACATAAATCAAATAATTTAAGCAAAATTACTAAATAATTGATGAATTAAATTAAATGAATCAATCCAATAAATCAATCAATCAAATTATATAGATCAATAAATCAAATAACTCAAACAATTAAAATAAACTTAATTTAATCAATCAATCCAACAAATCCATCAATGAAATTAAGAAAAATCAAAGAAATTTGATCAATCCAAAAAAATCCATCAATCAATCAAATTATTTAAATCAAATAAATCCATTAAATGTGATCAATCAATAAATTTAACAAAATCAATCAAATAAAGTAATTCAAATCAATCAATTCAACAAATAAACCAAATAGTGAAACTCACTAAATCAAATAAATCAAACAAATCATGGAAATGGTAAAATAAATAAATAAAGTAAATTAATGAATTAACCAAATATATAAATCAAATTTAGAATTAATTACTGATTAGATAAAACAATTCAAGCAAACAAATGAATGAATAATTGAAATAAATCATATAAGTTAGCAATTATAAATTAGATAAATAAAGTAAATCAAACAAATAAATGAATCAAAGTTAAAGAAATAATCAAAGAAATAAAATTAAGGCAATTAAATGTATAAATTAATTTCAATAAATCCGGTATTATAATCTAGAATTACACACTTCCATAGTGTAATAGTAACGTCTGTCAGCATCATAGTAAATACTATTTGTCCTTAACCTCATAGAATCACTATGGACGCATCGCGACGGATACGGATCTTCCAATCGCTGAATAACGCGCTATTATAAAACACAATCCACAATTATTCCCATTTATTTTAATTATCTAGAGTAAGAAATAACACGTTCCTCTTTCACTCCAATAGTAACTTCATCTTTCGGATAAATCTTTATGTTACTTCCATCCCCTAAAACCGGTGCCGTTCCCGGCGAATGAATTATCGCGATTATAGTCGGGTCGCTATGGTACAACCATCTTTCTTTTGGTTCCCATTTCAACGTAAATGTTGTTCCTGTAAATACAGAAATAATTCCTTATTAATATTCCTAATTGAAAAATATTTATGGGATTTATTAATTAATTTACCGGTTAAAGCCGAGGATTTTATCGATTCTTCCGGGTCCATGGCCGAGTTAAAAGTTAAACAATCACCGTAGTAAAAATCCCTAAATCTTTTTAAAATCCTAAAAGGAATTACTAATAATTACTATTGTTATTATTAATATTTATAAATGATTACTAATAATAACCGAAATTAATTTACGCACCTTTTAGATTCCAGATCACTGAAACTGGGATTTCGAAATCTAGAATATTGTATTTCAATTTAATTTATAATTAACTAAGATTCATACCAATTTAGTATTTAAACATTACCCTGATTTAGTGTACCGAGTTCCGTTCCAATATATGATTTCAATCACTCCGTATCCCGGTTCTTCCAACCGAGATTTCCTCAGCAAATCGTAAAGAACGTATTCTTCGAAAGGTTTACCCTAATTTTATAAATACTAAATATAGTGATTTAGAAGAAGGCTTTGTGCATCTTTTGACACCAAACATATGTTTGTATATGCAGCGGTTAGCGAGATACAAGTTCCTAACGAACAAAGTCGAGAAATACTTTGGGAACGTAGGCCACGCTTATGCTGGGACGGATTGGACAAATTGAAGTTTCACGACATCCGTGATAACATACTAAAGGTCACTATAGAGCAATTTTCCAAAAATATACACCAATTCTGGGTTTTCGTCCCAGTTTTGTGGGACCAAAATAAGCCTAATTTGTATTTTACAATCAACTTATTCATAATGGAGATTTTTAACCGGGAAAAACAATACAATGACTGTAACTAATTATAGTCGATTAGAAAAGGACATTGTGTATCTTTTGACACATATCACATATTCGTATATATGCAGTAGTTATCTAGAAATACGTTCCTAAATGTTCGAAATCAAAATGTGTTTGGAAACACAGACCACGCTTACGCTGGGATGGATTGGACAAAACTAAGTTCCTCGACATCCGCGATGGAATACTAAACTTCACTGTGGATCCATTTTTCTAAAATATGTCCTAATTTTGTGTTTTCCTCCCAGTTTTGTGGGACCAAAATAAGCCTAATTTCCATTTTAACCATCATTCTTTCAACATGGAAGTTTTTAAGACAAAAAACACGTTCTAATGGGTTTATATAACTAAAAGTGCAGTAACTAAATATAGTGCTTCAGAAAATGACATTGTTCCTGTAATGTGGTTCCTTGGTGGTTACCTAGAAATACGTTCCCAAACGTGCAAAATCAACAAATGTTTAGGAACACAGACCACGCTTATGCTGAGACGGATTGGACAAAACAAAGTTCCTCGACATCCGCGATGGAATACTGAATTTCACTATGGAACCATTTTTTAAAAATATAACCTAATTCTTTGTTTTTTCCCCAGTCTTGTGGGACCAAAATAAGCCTATTTCTTATTCTAACCTTAATACCCTTAAAAGTGGAATTTTTAACGCGATAATAACCGTAAAAATGGTTTTTAAAGGTGATGTCATAAATCTACGTTAAAATTGGCTAATTTCAATACCTTATTCTTGTATTTCTTGTCGTAAATGTCACGTTCGGTTACGTTGCCCATTCTGGTATTTATTTCTTGATACAGAGTAGAATTACTCGTTTCTTCGCGAGTCCAGTTGAACGGCGTGTTGGAACAAATGGTAACCGCCGGGAACGGTAACATTGCGCTTATTTCAAAAGTAGTCTGTAAACTTACGGCATACCTGGAAAAATCCCCAATAAAATAGAAACAAAATTAGAAATATTTCCCATATATTTAATATAATTTTAACAAAACAAATCGCTTACCCGAAATAATCGTTCATCGCGGTTCTCGATTGATACAAAGCCATCGACACGCACGTAACTATCACGCTTAACCACGTGACTTTAGACAGGACTGTTTTACGCGTAACTAAATACGCTAACCATTTTATACGGGTTCTACTCATAAATTTAGTTGCTAATTTAGAAGTTGCCGTCTGTCCAGTTTTCCCATCGTCGCGCGCAATTCCTTCTTTCATCTTCATTCTACGCCGTTGTACTCCAAAATAAAAAACTACCAAAATTACAGCATATTGATCAATAGATATCAACCCAATTTTAAGCTGTTACCATGGCAACCGATTGGGAAAATTACCATTACATCACGCGATCGGGTTCGTATCGATCCCATCATTCAATAAGCAGTAGAAATTTATTGGAAATTAATTATGCAGTAAAGTTTATCACATTGTAAACTACCGATGAATACGGAAAACAGAATCTTACTTGGAATGTAAGTTAATTATGTTTACGATGCAGACGGTTTAAATAAAAAAAAATTAACCAATTATCCCAATTAATTAAGGCATTACAAATCTATTACAAAAATCTATTCCAGCCAAATGAAAATCTAGAAGAGTCTCTTCTCGTACCTGTAACAAAATATTTAATTACTTTACATAGTTAACAGAATTTAATTATGGAATAGTAAATGGGAAATATGTTTAAATACGTACGAGTGCAGTCCGTGAACCGCCCCTTCTCCTTGCGCGGCCAATGAACGCTTCTCAAACTTCAGTTTCCCCGAATATGTCAGTTGCCTAAACCCAATTAAATTAAAATCAATTAAACAATAATTAAAATCAATTAAACAATAATAAAAATCAATTAAACAATAATTAAATTCAATTAAACAATAATTAAAATCAATGAAACAATAATTAAAATCAATGAAACAATAATTAAAATCGATCAATGAAACAATAATTAAAATCAATGAAACAATAATTAAAATCAATTAAACAATAATTAAATCAATGAAACAATAATTAAAATCAATGAAACAATAATTAAAATCAATGAAACAATAATTAAAATCAATGAAACAATAATTAAAATCAATTAAACAATAATTAAAACTAATTAAGTTATAGTTAAACTCCATTAAACAATAATTAAACAGTTAAATAATTAAACCCAATAAAATTTAAATTAACAGCAATTAAACCCAATTAAGTTATAATTAAACGCAATTAAAAATTTAACCCAATTACGCAACAATTAATCTCAACTAAATGCAATGAAACAATAATTAAACACAAACAATTACATAATTACACGCAATTAAGAAATAAATTAACCGAATTAACGAACAATTAAACTAAATTATAAAGAAATAAATATAATTACACATTTACTCAAAATAAAATGAACTCAAAGTAGTAAATTTCAAGTCTAATTAGCCAGTAAATTTCAAACGTTAATAAATGATAACTAAGCCTAATTAAATATATAGAATTAAGCCTAATTAAATAGATTTCAAGCCTAAATAAAGGACCTCAATTCATTCAAGCTTTTGCTTCCGATATCCTGACAACCGTGCTGAATGCCGCGTATCAGGTACGGCACGAAGCGGTGGATCGAGCCCTTGTCCACAATCGACCCCGAAACACCTTGGGCAACTTTGACGCGGTCCAACTCCCTGAAACACCAAACCACTTTTTAATTTCTTACGACTTCTTGGGAATTAATAGAGGAAATTGGAGTGATTATTTAATACGTCTGGAAGTATCTGCTGCACGCCGATCCGCCTCCTTCCTTCGACTCCATCGCTTCCAAAGATCCCATTCCGCGGTACTTCTTCAGCCGCACTCCGTTAGAGAAATAGTATTCACCCGGTGCTTCGGTGGTGCCGGCCAGCAACGAGCCCATCATCACTAAGCGACGTAAACGCAATTAACAAGGGCATAGAAACGTCTTTGAACTTAAAAGGGTGTAACGAAGTGCAAAGTATGCAAAGGTTGCAAGGAAACGTAACATAACGTAAGGGAACGTAACGCAACTTAAGGAAACGTAAGGCAATGTAGGGAAACAACGCAACGCAAGGATATGTAACATAAGGAAACGCAACAGCGTAAGGATATGTAACAACATAAGGAAACGTATCAACGTAAGAAAAGTAACGCAACGTCAGGAAACGTAACGCAACTTAAGGGAACGTAACGCAACGTAGGGAAACGTAACGCAACGTAAGGAAACGTAACGCGACGTAAGGAAACGACACGCGACGTAAGGAAACGTAACGCGACGTAAGGAAACGTAACGCGACGTAAGGAAACGTAGCGCGACGTAAGGAAACGTAGCGCGACGTAAGGAAACGTAACACGGAAACACAAATTAAGGAAACTGAACACAACATAAGGAAACATAATTTAAGGAAATTTAACACAACATAAGGAAACAAGACAACTAGAAGATGCATTACAGACTTTAGGAAACGTAACACAATGCAAGCATATGTTAAAACAACTTAAGGAAACGTCAAGCGACGTAAGTTAACGTCAAGCGACGTAAGGAAACGTAACAACGTACAAAAAATGCAACACAACGTAAGGAAAAGTAATGCAACTTAAGGGAACGTAACGCAACGTAAGGAAACGTAACACAACGTAAGGAAACACAAATTACGGAAACTCAACACAACATAAGGAAACAAGACAACTTAAAGGAGACCTGACAGGTTAAAATTTTGCGTGTCAGATCTGGTTGTAACTTGCAAAATTTTATTATGGCATTACAATAAAACACGGTGAAAATTTTCAGATTTTTTTAGCCAGTAGTTTTTAAGCTGCGAGCAGTTGAAAGTAGATCGTAAATTTGACAGCAAGTAGGTAAATGCGAAACCGTT
>JAQIWR010001214.1:0-14651 GCA_034695945.1 Glomeris hexasticha
CTAGTGTATAGTTAAAGATTTAGTATATATTTCAAGTAAAATAGTCTGCAAAAGTCATAAGGAAGGTTGCAGTTTCAGTATTTCTTTATATTGGCGATGCAGTCAATGAGTTTATAAAGTTTAGGGTGTCTACTGTCATGAAAATCCTGAAAAAGTCATGATTTTTCGAAAACCATCCTGAAAAGTCATGAATTTGAGTTAAAATTTCATGTTTGAGGACAGTGATATTTTTTGTGTTACATAGGCTGTTGATGACAGGAATATTGCTGAAAGTCTTAGGCAGTTATGTACAAATTAATTTTGACAGAATAGCAAAAAATGCGATTTTATTACTAATTTTGCGTGGAATCAGTGAAATACAGAGTGTTTTTAATAATAAATATTAACATAAGTTTTTAAAATGATGCTGAAATTTGTTAGGTGAATCATTGTACCTTGGAAATACTAATCAAAGTCGATTTTAAGGTCATGAATTTTTTGGATAAATGGTCATAAAAATCCTGAAAAAGTCATGAAAATTTGTCGGAGGTTTTCAGTAGACACCTTGTTACTTTAAAATTAGCAAACTAGTGTGTGAAGTCGCCATAATGTAGAATCACTAGTTTTTAAATTCTATAAAATGGCAACTTCTAAACATTTACTGTAACATATACAGTAGAACCTCCATGAAATAATATCCTTGGGACTGTATGTTTCTATTAGTTTAGAGAGGTTATTTGTTTAGGCCTATGTCGGGACTGGCGTTCAATATCATTTTACGGAGAATATTAGGATAGTTCTTTAAGGAGGCTCTACTGTGTTTTGAAATTGCATGACAATATCGAATTGTTTTTCAAAATATGTGCAGTAGAAATTGTCTAAACAAATACCCTGTAAACTAATATGCTCCTCTCTAGATTATTACAAACATCTGGTCCCAAGGTGATTAGTTTAAAGAGGTTCTAATGCAGGATTCCCACCCAATTTCTGAAGTTCATTTCCCTGACAATCCATGACAACTTTTCAATAATTTCCCTGACATTTTACCATGATTTTACATGAAATTGGATACAATATTAGGCCACGATAATAGTATAAATTTTCATGCTTTGAATTAAATTTCATCATGCATTGCTATTCAATTAAATAATACATAAACAAAACAAATCTGATGTTATACAAGTTCTTTGTGGATGTAATACAAGAAAAATTTAAATATTTTACATTTTAAAATGCATGTAGAAAGTCATTGTAAGTCATTTCCCTGACATTAGCAACATTTTGCACAATTTTCCTGACTATCCCTGACTTTCCAGAAAGTGGGAACCCTCAGTTTGTAAGTTTTCGGTGCACATTTTGGGCCACCCGTAAACAATGCCGTAAACCAATGGTAATTTGATTGCACATACAGGTAAATGCACATCTTTTCAGCTACTCAGTTTGCAATTCAAAAGCCACACAAGCATCTCTACTACCACAGCAAAAGTATTTTACGGTGCTGCTACGATTAGTTGGATCGTGATTGCGTGAGGTGAAACTGTTGCAAGCCGCAAAGTGCTACTACATGCACGGTGATCAATGCCAAATAAAATTAAAAACAAAATCATAAGAAAACCTCTGCCGACCTTATCTTTTCAGATAACCATGATGGCGAAGGTCGTAAGAGTAACACGTGCACCAATCTCTTGAGCGTACTGAAAAGACACCGAACACGGAAACGTTGCGATAAGATGCTCTGGCAATCATTCTATTAAATCTATACAATCTATACAAATGGGCACTTGTACTGCAACTGCGCCAGAAGCTACTTCTACTTGAAATAGTCTTTGTAAATACAACCCAAGAGACAAACCTTGTGTGGTAAAAGACCATCCAAGCAGCTTTGAAAAGACTAATTACACAAATAATTCATCAGAAACACCGTACGTATTGTCATTTTAAATGTCATTCAATTCGGTATATTACAGGCTGTCAAGTCAAACACGCACAAGATATATAGGATTTATAGGAAACCTCAATAAAAATATTGGAAATTATAGCACGATCCCACCGAAATATAGGAACTGTATAAACTGCCAAGCTAAAATAGTAAACAAAGTGTACTATCAAGATTTGATTGATTTACTTTAGTTAGAATAAATAAAATTTATACTTTCATTTGAATGAATCAAATTATAATTTAATTTGAATAAATAAAATGAATACCTTCATTTGAATAAATACAATTAATATTTCATTTGAATAAATAAAATTAATACTTTCATTTGAATAAAATTAATACTTTCATTTGAATAAATAAAATGAACTTTCATTGGAATAAAATTAATACCTTTATTTGAATAAATGAAATTAATACCTTCATTTGAATAAATAAAATTAATTCTTTAATTTGACTAAATACAATTCAAGTTTCATTTCAATAAATACAATCAATATTTTCTTGTAATTTCAGCAGATAATGAAGTTGTGTCATTATTTTTCAAGGCATTTGTTAAACCGATACAAAACTCAGATGAGTTGAGTTGATATTGATTAAAAATAAGAAAATATAGGAATTTTCGTCAAAATAAAGGGAAATATAGGAATTTTTTGTGAAAATAATGAAAATTTTCGTCAGAATAAAGGAAAATATAGGAATCCTTTAAAAAATTGGATAATATAGGATTACTTGACAGCCTGAATTTTATTAAGATACTAATTGTAATTAGTGGAAATAAATTTCTTACGGATATGCCGCCATAGTTGCCAGTTTTATGTACACGTCCTTCTTGATTTTTCCCACACAGCTAAATTGTTGCGGTGGTGGTAGTTTGTATTTTGTACAGAATTGCATTGGCTGGAACAAATAATTTTGTTGCACTTCCTCCTGGTCACTCTTGTTTGCCACAAGCAAGCAAGGGATTTTCGTGTCACTAAAATATTTCTGTACACGCAAACAAACGCAACGTAAACTTGTATTATTTCTCTGGCATTTGGAATTTCAAATTTAGCCTTAATTTGTATTTCATATAATTACATTAGATCAACTTACAATGTACACTTTGGCAATGTGTTCGAACGAATGAGGGTTACCGCAGTCGTACATTAGGCACACCACATCGCACTGCACTTGTGCTGACGACAGACTTTCCGTCCCTTGCCCAACATCAATCTCATGTAACTGGATTCATAATTAATCCTTTTCATTAAATATCTGCAACTGTTTCTTAAATAAAATATGCATTATCTACCAGCAAATGCTTCTCTTGACCGTACACTTGAACCTGGTTGATGGCGTAACGCGAATTGCGCTCAATGTACAGCTTTCGTTGCACCTGCAATTTAAAATATTACTTTAAATACTGTCATACATCAATAAATAGATGATATTAGCTGTATCGACTTTTATTATTTCTTACTTCCAAGTTTCTTGAAAGAAGACCCTGTAGAAATGCACTCTGCAGGAATAAAAGCGTAAATTTTACGTTAAACATTGTTGAAGATGGTGTAAATAAAAATTGGACATGATAAATGTGTAAAATTGGGTGAGAAAATACCTTTCCTACTGCTTTAGATCCAATAACATGACAAAGGAAGACTGTTCGACTCGTTTGTCTTTTCTGCAGATCAATCTTTTTATCTCGAGTAACTATAAAAAAAATTGCACATTAAAGCTGAAATTTACATTTAAGTAAGTTCACAATGTTAGAGTGATCACCATTTATAGCTGACAATTGATTCTCATTTCCAGTTACAGGAAATCCCAAGTACGCTAAATACTCGACCGTTCTCGTAACTTCCATGTACGTAGTAAAACTAGGATAAAAGTCGTGTAATTTAAACATTTTGTGAAATAAAATTTCACTTGTTTCACTGCTGAAAAAACTTACATCCATTGGGACAAATACCCTTGTAGTGTAGGCCATCCATTTTCATCGGTGCACACTGTGCTCACCACTTCGGGTCCCCATAATGCCGACGGACAAGTGCTAAAAAGATCCTCAACCTCCTCTGGAGACAGACACTGATCACCATCCTGAAACACGAGTGTCAATTAATTAATGTAGTTTATTATTATTAACACAGTTTTACTTACTTTATCGTATTTCTCAAATAATGCGATAAGAAACTGCGACCCGCTCAGCGTCAGTTCTGTCGTTGAACCTTGCGGAACTTGTAGTCTGTTGTTAAAATGATAGTTTTTAATAATTATCCTTGTATCTAGTCCAATTATACTGTTACATTACATGGGATACAGGTATTCCTGACTCAATTGCATGTCGTTGTCGTAACCGAATTTCCGAAGGACCGTCCATGTAGTTTCGTGTCGCCCTCTTTGAATGAAGAGCGTGTGCAAAAACAGGAATCCTTGCAATGGAAATTGTATTGTAAATTATTTTGCATTCTGTGAAGAAATTAAATGAGCCACATTGATATATGAAACTACCTTTCAAAGTAAGACCATTTTCGAGAACACCGTCAGGCACATTTTTCTGAATTACAGATTTCACTTCCTCCAAGGAATGCTGAGGCAGGGGTACATTGAAACATCTTTTCTACAAATTAATTGACCATTATTTATTATTACATGATTCCCACTGAATTTATAACAACCTATAATAAACTACTTTTAAATTTCGGACCTTTATTTTCTTTGAAATAGCCTATAAAACCTATAAAAACCTTTATTTTTGATTGCAATTAAACAAAAAATTGTTACAAATTTGAATTAGGTTGCTTTAAAAAATCTTGAAAATCACAAACAACCAAGAAAGTTATTGTCAAAAAATGCAAAACAATAAAAAATCCAAATTTATTTTTAACTGAATATGTGGCCAAAACCACTGGCAAAAAACTATAATTTATATCATTAAAGCTTTCTATTACAAAAAACGCAGCAGTTTGTACCATAAAATTGTAGTTTTGTGTAAGTTTATAAAAACAAAGGCAATTATATAGTTTAAAGTGCAGTATTTTTATGCACTTGTTCATATTTATAATAAAGCAAAACATAAAACTGAATAATTCTTAGTATGAATCGTCTAAAAGCTTTCATTTTGAAATTTTAAACTTTCAAAAACCTATATTTTCAATTGATTTGAGTGGGAACCGTGTGACGTATTTGGTTAATAATTGTAAATCTTGTGAATTTCTTAAATTCTACCCATTTTAATTATTTCTTGCATTTTCCTCACTTGAAACTGGCTCAACTCAACATCGCTTAAAACGCCATCATTGTCCATGTCACATATCTGCAAAGAAATATTAATTTGTAGTATCATGTGCTTGGTTTTTATACATGAAAAGTTTGATTTTAAGAAAGTCACAAGGACGACAAAACCAACCTTAAACACTCGGATCAAAGCCTGTCTACAACTGCGAGTAATCTGCATAAAATACAAACAATTGCTAATTAATGTATTATGTATTATGCATTAAAATATATTAAATGCACCAATAACGTACACTCTTTTCCTCAGGAGTGTAAAGTGGTGCAGTGGGGTGTAAAACAGCCTTCTGCGCGTAATAGAACATTTCCGATATGTTCTTGAGAGTTTTGGCCGAACACTCTACGCAAGTTTCTACTTCGGTATACGAATTCAAAATGGGCAGTATTGTCTGAAAATGTATCATTTTACACATGTTAGAAATTTAAATCAACTGTCTCATTGTTTTATATGTTTAAATACATATTATAACTTTAAAACCTCCATTCCACTTCCTTCTATCAATTCACATTTATTGCCGACTAAAATAAGCGGCGTTTTGTGATTCTGTCCTAAAGTGTCCCGAATAAATGGAAGCCAATAAGCTGTAATCTAAAATATGTAAATCATATAAAACAATTAATTAACACAGAATACATTGTGGGTTATAACGTTATTGGAGTATATATGAATAAATAATTATTGAAACCCTATCGATGCTGTCGTCATCGTTGACTGCGTAGACAACACAGATAACATCAGCCTAAAAATAGTTATTCTTCAGATTTAACACATTATTTAACACATTATTTCGTAAGTTTTCCATCATATACCTTTCGTATTTCTCCTTGTAGAGTTTCATCTGACTGTTCTTGTGCTAAACATTGATCCATAATATAATATTGAAAATATGTGCAGTAAAACCAGTAAAACAAGAATTAAATATACCTGAGTAATCTACAATGTGAGTTGGGACCCTTTCAGGAGTGACATCAGCTGGGATGGTTATTTCTTCTACTCTTGCAGGTACTTCTTCAGGAAACTCCTCACTAACCAACGATAATATCAACGATGTTTTGCCAACTGCAGCTGAAAATAAATCAATAACATCGAGTCAACAAATGCGAGAAAGTTTGCAACAAAGTGCAATGACGTATGTATGAAAATTCGCATCTGTAAGCAACGTAAAGCAAAGCCGTGCTTATATAAATCACTCACGTTCACCCAGAAGTAAAATTCGAACTGCTTTCTTCGCCGTTTCCTTTGTCATCATCATAATCGAAGCAATGAATATTATTTCACACCTGTATCTGAATAATAGGGAGACAAAATTAGCCGCATGCGCGACCTTCAATTTTTTGAATAATAACGGCGAAAATTTCAAAAACCGCTTCCGAAGTATCATAAAATTCTAAATAAGACACAAATACAAACCACGGTTTGAAATCTGCCCGCAATTATAACAATATTACATTGTAGGATGTGGTAAAAGTATTAAAAATGAACGACCAAATGCAGCCAAACGAAACATTCGCGACGATCCTGCGGATTCGAACGAACACCGATTGGTCGGTTTGCTCCGTGACGTCCTAAATTCTTCACAGACGGCGCTCTAGCTTAAAGAGTTGCGCTCGAACTTCGACGCATGAAGAACGAACGCGATGAAAAGTTCTGCCACCTAACGGGAGATTGCAAGACTAATTGAAATAAAGCACTGTGAATTATTGTTTGTTTCGGTTTGTTTTATTATTCCTGTTTTCAAAGTGTTCATGTCATATTTGATACATAACATAGTAAAGTCGCAACACTATTAGTGATCATTACGCAGATACTGGTTACAATTAGTGTAATGTTTTAAAGCTGATGTGTCCATATGTATGATGGATATGAATAAACCAGCTCAAAACAAAATACATGCTGTATACTGTAGGTATATGCATACATGAATTCATATATGCATATATGCATATATGAATTACGCCCAAATTTTATTAATATTTACATGCCTTGTGTCTTTTTCACGTGACAAAACAAAACAACTGAACCGGCCAACACATTTTAAATTGGACTAATTTGTTTTGCACAAGTTGAAAATCTAATTACTTTACGTTCAAGCTTAATTCAGTGCCACATATATAACATATATAAAGTACCACACCTGGGATTTGTCCTGCAAAAATACACAATGCCACATTAAAATAAGAGCCTCTCCTACAATTTCATCAAATTAATCCATTTTACTCTCACTTTAATTTGCCTACTGTTATGTTATTATGTTACACTGACCTGAAGAAAAACAGAATTTAAAAAGGAATGTCTTGAAATAAAATCAAAATAATCTATTGTTTTGCTTCCTAAAATTGATACCAATGCTTGAAAAACATATGAAAGCATGATAAAATGGTATGGAAACTTCCTATGGTTGAATCTCTTCTCTGTCAAGTGATGTAACAATTAAAGCTGATGTATCTGCAACAACAAAAAATTCAAAAATAAGATTTTTAAACAACGAAACTAAACAAGTGCTATATAAAAGACAAAACAAGGTCACTTATTGAGTTTCACTAAAAGTAGGCTACGGTTCTTTTAATAAAATGAAATCCAAGTAGAATTGATTAAACGTAGAAGAACTTTAGTTTCAAGTCAATGAATTCCAGGATTTTCAATTAGTTTACGGATTCAGTTTTAAACAATAAAAACTTCAATTTGGATCGCTGGTTTCCACCGGATTTGGGTTTACTATGCCAATTGTTGATACACTAGATTCAGTATAGTTTTTAAAATACTATTTCACATTTTTTAATTGAAGTGCTATTAATTTCATGGAACTGTTTAATCAATTTGGAAATTTGATATAGACATTGTAATCAATTTTCATATCCGAAAATGCATTACTTGCAAAAAGAATTCCCATTATTATAAAGTTATATAATACCTAGAAAATAAATACTGATAAGTCACAATAAAAAAAATTACTCAAATAAGATTAGATTAATTGCTTCTTCTTAACACCTAGTATAACAAATATAATGTTACAATGTTACAAAATATTATAAGTGTCAATTGCTGCAATTTGTAATTCTGGCAATGTACAATTGCGTATTTTTCATTTTGCAACAGTTCAAATTATGTAATGGGGGAAATCATTGTTTTGTTGTAAACTCCACTTGGAAAATCATGCAATTCATTTTGAGAAGTTTCCAACAATATAAATGACAATCATCCCTGAAAAATGGGGAAAAACTTTATACAAATGCTCCTGTGTACAGGCTGTATACAGGAGATTGCAGTGAAGCCCCTCCTCAGGGCGCTCTACTGCACAGACAGGTAAAAACGCCACCCAGCGTTCGTTTCGTGAACTACCCACATGCAAAAATACCAAGCTTTAGCATTGGTTTTACGTGGGCGTATACCACAAGACAGATCTTGGGCTGATATGGAATCGAGTTTGTCGTCAAGGAAGGGACTTTTCTTGCTTAAACAAGGCCTAATCGATCGGGCCACTTTGTTAAAGGTCGCCCTGGAAAGAGCGTCACAGCGCCCTCTTTCGGTCAACACAATCAACAAAATCGTAATCGATAACCTCGCAAATAAGAAGACAGCAAGGATTTTGCCCCTATTTTTCTTCTCAAAATCCCTGAAAATCGAGTATTGTCGACCCCACACTAAACACATGATCGAATTCTATATACATATTTAAAAAATTAATTTAGAAAAATACATTTTTCTATAAATGTCCTTGACAAAACAGAGCAAGGTCAAATATAAGCTTGGCAACACCATTCATTTTTTAATCCCTTTTTTTTCGTTTACAATTTCCATGTCACAAAATAGCAAAATTGCATATGGTGTACACCAAACATATTGTGACAATTTTCAGGCATCATAATTAACGGATGCTCCCCCATGTTTTGTCTACGGGGGTCGGTTATTAATTACGACCATCACATTTTAAAAAAAACAAAAACATTGTGTATTTTGATCGTTACATTACTATTTATATTATTTAGTCTGCTACAATGATAAATAATTATCAAGTGGATATTTTAAAATACAGTTTGCAATATTATTATCAGTTTTTCAAGTCATGTAGGCTTTATCTGTGATATTAATTTATATAATAGGCCTATATAGGTTTCAAAAAAGTAGAATTTTTTCGAAAAAGTCAAGGTCATTCAATGTTGTTACACATATTTTCCTCTATATAATAGCTTGAATTGTATGGTATCAGTAGATACAATAAAATGAATATGAATGACGTTTTATACAGTGTGTTTTTATGACCAGGAATATAAAGTGATGAAATGAAAAACGAACGTGAAATTTGGTCACGTGATCATGTGACCGTCTCTTTGCATCAATGAGAAATTTCTAAACCAATAAATATAATAAACAGCAACAACGTAAATATAGGAAAACAATATTAATATTAAATACTATGGTGTGCCAATATCGATGACGTATAAAAACGTTTCCTGCCAACGCCATTGAAAGGGGACCGAGATCGCGTCTATGACGTCACAATCGTCCTGGCAACCCAAGTGATGACGTCAATCACCACTCCAAGTTCACTCTGGGCAAAAGGAGGTTTCCAAAACCAGGCATAAATGTGATGAAAGTGGGTATTTTGGAAATATTTTCCACGTCATTTTCTATTTTCTCTCCTTTTCCCCAAAGACAAAAAACTAAAATAAATAACAACTGATAAACAAAACTTATTTTCTGCTCATTCACCATTTCTGTCCATATGTTCAAAATTTCCACTCACTATATTGATACAAATTGAATAAGCGACACCTGTGGTTGACAAGTAAACTACAAAAAATAGCACAGGAAGTGATACAGCGAGTTAAATGCGTTTCTATTGGGAGAGAATCACAAAGAGAAAAATCCTTGATGCCAACTTGTTTCACCACACTTAAAAAAAGGTTTTACACGTGCCAAGTGTGATATAATGTGAGGATAGCAGTTAATTAGCGTTTCAACACGCAGAAAACCGCATTTTGATCCGACTATTCGTTTTCGAGCTGAGCTATGGAACGTGGTGACGTTCGAAAAGTGTCATGGCGGCCGGCGGCCATTAAACAGCTGTTCGGAAACTTACTCGCTTATATCTCTCGATCGGTAAGAAGTTAAGGAAAAATTCTTTCTCAATCCTGTTCAAGGACACAAGTGCTATTAAATTTCAGGAAAACCACTGCCCAGGAGATAGTAAATGTTTTGTGGAATTGAGCTGAAAATTGAGCTTGATCAACAAAAAAACTGTAAAAAGTGGCCTTTCAAGCACAAAAAATTTACTGAAAAGCTGTTTAACAAATACGCATAGGCCTACAGAATTATTCACAATTTTGTATAAATATATATGTAATATGCACAATTCTGTAAGTTTTTTTCCTATATAGGAATATTTTCGGAATAGGATATACCCGATACACTTAAATCATCCCACTGTAACGAAACTCAATACAATAAAATGATTGCAAGATTTTATTTTGTTTGTTCACTGTGCACTGTGCTAAAAATAACACCGAAATAACGAAATCATTATAACAATATGCTGGCTGCAAGAAGTCAAAATATACCTCTCTATAAATTATAATGAAACTGTATCCAATTTCGGGATAGTTTCTTGACCCCCAGGAAGATAATGGCATGGAATTATGCAAACAGAGATGTAAATAAAAATAAAAACTGTTATGTACTATGTAAATAACCAATAGTGGTATAACCAATTGGTATATATAACAATGTTATATTTTATTACAATTGTACTACATAGGAAAATTACAAAATTTGACTGTTTAGGCATAAAATAACCTACAAGTTCAAAGAAATTTCTGGTCCCAACTTGGATTTTATTATAGGCCTAATGAGTTTCAAATGTACAGTTTTGGAGTTCCGTTTTTGGATTGCGGGGGAGAGCGGTGGTGTAACATGTGACGTCAGCATCTTTGCCACCTCCAAACTGTGCAAAATTGTTGGATAACTTCCAGAATGCTGATGAAGAGAAGACGAACCCTTAAAATAAACACAAATACTGCACACCACCAGCACATGCAAACAGAAACTGCGAAACGAAAAATGTCAAACCAAATAAAGACTATGACGCTTCTACTACACGTTGCAAAATACTGTCGTCAATACAGTATAGTCGGAAATATAAAATTTACAGATGTGAGCCAATTCATAAAACATTTTTTTGCTGAAAATGTACACCTAGTGGCTCCCTGCGGTGCATTATTTACGTGCAAATTTCCAGCTGTGCACCCCATTGTATTGATCATTTCGGGGGAGGGGGGCAAGGGAAGGGGATGTTTTATCGATCGCAGCTGGTGACGTCAACGAAACCGACATTAAGCCAAGCTTATTGTGTTATTGATCATCACCTGAACGATATCGTAGAAAAGCGCAATGACGCTCCCTGCAATTGGCAGGTCGCCCAACAGGGCAACGGGTCAACGAGAACTCTTCCATAACCATGCAAGTTGCATGCATGCATATACATATTTAAAAATGTTCCAAAACACCATCATCAACTACCATTCCCTGACAATCAAACAATGAGAGCCCCCTGTTCTTACATAGTCGATAAAAAACATCAACCCTCCCCTCCCAATGCTCTTCCTGCCAGTATGACGTCACAATCACGTGCACAAACCGATTTTGGTCGCTGTGGACCAACGCCAACAAGCATCGGTTTCTCTCATCTTACTGCAAAACAAGCAAGGAAAAAAAGACAATAGCCACACCCAACTATGTTATGAGCAACGCCCACAAAACCCAAGCAGGGTCAAAGAAAATTGATAATGAAATGGGGGATTAATAGAGAAGCAATGCATTTGAAATGTAATGCGAAAATAGAAAGGAAATGGGTGGGCGTTCTACGTGGTGTAGTTCGAAAATACGCCACCGAGTGTCGCCCTATTTGACAGCGCCTTTTTCGCTCAAATACTACAAGAAACTCCGAATGTTGCAAGCCAAATTAAAGGATTAGTTAAGTGCTCCATTGTTCGTCTATTAGCCGTCATTGTTCGCTAATTAGCCGTCAAAATTCGAGTGTATACTATCCGGTTTGAATATTTAACATTTCACAACTTCCACAATGTTGAGAAATTAAAGGTGAACTGACAGGGTAAACTTCTTGCAACCGATTTCTCTGAAAAATTTCCTATGCATGAACAACATGTATTTGCATACGTCCAATTTTTTTCTAATTTTTCCACAGATTCGCTTTTTAAATAAAAATTCGCAAAAGTAGGTCCTCAAGTCCTCACACTGACAAATTTACATCCGGGACAGTGCGTACATATGGCATGCCACTTGCACCAAAACGAGCTAAATGCCTACTGGCTATATACAGGTGGCTTCCCCACTGCATATGCTTGAACATACTCTTCATAAAGGAATTTTCCCCCTCTTAGCCTCTCTGCACAGGCCCAAAAACACACAAACTTCAATCTGTTAAAAGAAAAAGAAAACAAATGAACTCATGGGGTGTTACAAAACCGTGTCAGTTCACCTTTAAACACTAAGCGCCATCTAGCAGTGATATAACAAACTACAATAAAATAATTTCAATTCAAAGCATGCAATGGTAATTTTACTTGTAATTTTACCATTACATTGTGCTCATGATTGCAATTCCGCAATTATAAATTGGTGGTGATTCAGTATAGTTACCTTATCAATTTAACTGAGCTACATTTGACAACCAAGTCTCTGAAACAGGGTGATATTTTTCAGAAAACCACGCTTGTCCTGGAACAGAATACAATTATGGACAAGGCGGACAAGGAGGAGAAAAATAAACCAGTAGGAGGAGTCAGTGCATGATAAAAGAGGCGGAGCTACATTGACCGTCATTGACGTCATTGTGATGCGCATCACGTGTCATAGCAGACGAAGTGAAGGGTTTCTGCGTAAATCGATAAGTATCGATATGAGTTTTGACGTCACAATGACGTCAGAGCTCGCTTAGTAACGGGCGGTACGAAAAACGAGCAAAGGGAGGTTTGTTGTGTTGTTGTTGATGAAAGGAAAGCTGGAAATGTGCGTAATTTCCTCTCGTTTTTTTCTTTTTCCAACACGCATGCGCCCATGATCACGTGACTACATTTCAAAAACAAACCGTTCACTGAACAAACGCACAAATGCATTGATGATAATCTTTCTGTTCAGATGATATAGGCAAACAATGGATGTTATATACAGTTGGCCTCCAAAATTTTCCATTTTCCGTCAAGTGATTCCCACTTCTAATACCAGGTGGCGCTTCGAAGTATTATTTTTCGTACTTTGTTTTTTTTTTATTCGATCAGCATATTTTATTGCACTTTGATCGACATGAGAATGTAGTTTTTGAAAGAGCACGTGTTTGTTGCTTTATAGTTTTCAGTTTAGTTTGATGAGATTAGATTAATGTAACAAAATGATACAAGGCAGACCTAAAACCCGAAACGAAATGTCACGTGGTTATACATGCATGCAGCTTGCAGCACACAAAATAAAATCATCCGATTCACTATTTTTAAAACATTTGCACAACCACTATCTGTTCACGTGGTCATTCTTACATCCAACACTCGCCATTGGTTTGCTAAGTTACATGGGCGTGGCTTATAAAGCAGGGGCGGGGCTTTGTAATAATATTTTGGGACTAATCCAGTATATTGCAACTGTTTATTTCTAATTAGGCATACTAACTACCTATTATTAATGCACGAATTTAGGATTTTTTAATTATTCTCCCATTAACTTCCCATACAATTCTATCTAAATTACCATTACAAATCTAGAATTGCAACTATCCATGTTACTTCTATTATACTAACTAAGTATATACAGGGTGTTCCACATAAAGTGATTTCTTTTTATTATAAAAAAAATGAAATTAATCGAATGGGCACGTGACCTTTGACGGCCAGCAAACCGTTCCAGGATTTTGAAATCCTAAATCGCAAACCGTAAAAGATAGAGGGTTGGTGTGAATTAGAAAGTTGTAGAGGACCATTAATTAGAGAGAAGCCACATTTTTGCACATTTTTACGACACATTTTTAAATTTTAATAAATCGGTAAGGAAATTGCGGCGTAACATTACAATTTCAAAAATCGAACGTTTTCAATTTTTGGAACGTGTCCATAATGGATTCGAAAGCAATGCTTGAATTTGAATTGCACATTTCCGCTTTTTACTTAAAAAGTTCCACATTTTAATACAAAATAATAGCAAAAACATTTGACTTTTTAAATTTGCAATAAACACACTGCAATTTCCCAGAAATGTATTAAAAATGTTAAAACATGTCATAAAATTTAGAAGAAATGTGTTACTTAAAGGGACACTGCACGGCCAAAAAAAATTTTTATAGAAAATTGTAGGCAGAAAAAGAATCATTTCTGCTATTTCGGAATATTCATAAACCCTACTGTAAACAAGAAAACAAATGAAATGTGTAAAACGTGGAGGCTGACATCTTGATTTCGA
>JAQIWR010001215.1:0-14649 GCA_034695945.1 Glomeris hexasticha
AGCAGCGGTTTCAATGATGGAGAACCGATGACCTTCAAAACGCTGTTAAAGGTCATTCTAAATGACATTTTCGGATTTCTCACATGTGACTTACTATTCAACTGCCAGATAGTTTTTATTATAATTGTCACCGTTTTGTTTATATAAATTAAAGCCCAGACTTTTGGTTCACCCTGTATAATAACACCAAACTCCATATCCAGCAAGTAAAATCATGAACATTGAAAAATATAAAAAAAAAACAATTTGAATTATGAAAGTAGTATGTGCACTACAACTGCACTGAAAATGTATGCACAAGTTACTGCACATACTATAGTTATGTCTAATGAAATTTCTTATACTTTATACATGCATTATAAAAAATCAATAGATATAATAATAAAACAGATTTTTGCTCAGCGTAGATTACCATTTTCTAAATTGATCCAATAAAATCGTCTTCGTTATAACAACATAAATTATATTCTCTCCCTACAATGTTGCTATAACCGAGTTTCTGACTGCACTTTATATCTGAAGAAAGAAATCTTCTGGGATAGGTTGTGCATCATATAATGAAAAATGCATTCATATTGAGTGTATAGTAGATGACCATGCAACCTCTATTTCAACCTTCATTTACACACAGTGGTCAACTTGGCGACTTCCCTATACTATATATTCTTGTCAGTATTCAACAAATGTCATTTACTGAGATGTGACGTTGAAATAAAGACAAGATGAAATCTAAAAAAAGGCAGGCACAGACTTAATAAAGTTACAAGATTCTGTGAATCTTGTAGAAAATCCGAAAATCCCACATGGTCCATTTCCGGTCGCAAATATCCATTGAGAACTGCTCGACTGGGTCCAATTCTTGTCCACAGTCGTGCTTTTTTACTGCTCACCTCTGACCCCGACCAACTTTAATGCCACTTCTGCATTCAATATACTACTAGTGGGAGACTGTCAGACTCGCAACTCAATTCAACAAAATGCCTTTCCTATTTTTTTCTCTCCCCTCCATCTCTCTTTCTTCTTCTTCTGTATATGTACACATACAATGAAAAACACAGGCTGGATCAAAAACATGTTAACTGTCTTATAAATAACGCGTACTCGGATTGAATCAAAAGTTACTGCATGTATACAACATACTTTATGCAGCCAATGGCAGCAAACTCTGAAATCACAGTATGAATTCCTCAGTTTGGCAGTTTATTACCAGGCGGCGCTGTCACATAATGAAAACAGACGCAAAACACCATTCCCACAATATGAACATTCATATACCAAAATGCCAGCAACAGAAAGTTGAAACGTAATTTGTTGTGTGCAAATCGATCAATATATACCCTGAAATGATCAAATATATCAGAGGACATTTATGAGAGGGGGGGTTTATCCAAAAGTGGCGAATATAATTGACCAGTTGTATGAAAACAGACCATAAGCACAGTTCATTGTAGCCAGAGTTCATTATATACCCAGATTCCACTGAACAATTCATTGCTCTTTTATACACACCTATAAAATGAAACTTTATATATTAACAAGTTCAATCACACGTCAGCTAGCACTAAAGTCAAAAATGTTGTGGACGCCATTTACTTGGTCTTTGAGCAACGTTCATTCTAGTAATAAATTTGATGTTTGCCTGAATTACGAGCACTGTTTTAGCCGACAAGGGTGATTTCTCCGACAGAAATAACCCTGTTACGTGCTAAAGTGCCAAAAGACAAGCTGCAACTGGCTTTCAAAAATCCAGTGTCATTCACAATGCAACAAAATGGCTGCCATTATTTTCAAAAATCCATTTCTCCTTTTGTTCTCTCCGCTTTCAGAACTCCACCAAGACCATGTTCCAGTGTGCATGGCCAGGCTGCTACAAGCTCACTACCACTTGCTCTGCAATCGAGAAGCATGTCCGAAACTCACATTTAGGGTAAGTATTTGTGTATATGTATATAGACAAAAGTATGCTCTAATCTCTGCCCAACACCAAACACCTATAAAAGCCCTAATGCATGTCCATTACGAATAAAGTTATTTCCATCAACATTTGTGTCTGTAGAATATTTCACAAACTGCAAACTATGGTGTATATGTATAGTACATGAGATTCGTGTCATCGATCTAACTACATACTGACATTGTATTCGCCTCCAGACCAAAGAATGAAGAATCTGACATGGGTGATCACGAGGAAGAGTTTTACTACACAGAGATTGAGGTTGGAGTGGACACCATATCAGACTCTTTCCAAGGAATGTTCACGTCTTCCCCGCCAACCATGAGCCACATGGATATGGCCAGACCTCCTTATGAAGACCCTGAATACCAGAAGCAGCTGCAGCAACAGGTAAATGACACTGCAAATATATTCTACTCTCAAAATCCACCTCAAAAATAGCAAACAAAACCTCACCACAACCCATACAATAATATATTGATGCTCATCTAATCCAAGATCTAATTATGCCAAATTACCATTTGTTTGAATTATAAATTCTTCTGTAGTTCAGTCAATATTCCATCCTCACAGGTTATATTATTCATCATTGACAAGGTGTACTGGCTAAAATATTTCAGTATACCATAAAATAACAGCAGTAAAATGCAAACTATTTCTGTCGCATTTCCATTATCAGTTATTAAATAAGCACAAAATATTAATACGTGTACATTGCATACAACGGACAGCATCAACATACACAATGCGATTACAATGTGGCGTATACATATTGCATTTTAAGACCTGTACATGACAACCGTCCAGAAACTAAAAATTTAGCACAAAATTTGCACTCACATTTTAGCCGCACCACCTGGGTCTCCGTTGCTTCGTATCCATCCATCCCCATGCGACGATTGGCGAAACTAATGTCCATCCAGTGACTCTGTTTAATATGCTGAAACGTAAATAAAACACGGCTATGATTTTAGATGTCGAGACATTTCCCGCCGCCAGTAGGCCTAAAGAGCCATTTCCTACGGGTCGTAAACGGCAATTAACTGCTCTTACTAACGACCGGTAACGCTGTAATTAGCACCCATAAACGTGTAACTCGGTTCGAGAACGGTGCCCGAGGGATTAAACGGTGTTTATACCTCTTAAATGAAGAATTACGGCCACCGACGCGAGCGAGATTCTAGCAAAATCCAAGTGGCGGCCATCTTGTTCCAACTTTCAAACCCGATCCCATCTATAACTAGTTCGACACCTCAAACCAAGCTCAAACATCCTGTCAATTAATCTAGTATTTTAAAAACATTGATAAATGTTATTGAATTTATTGACAAATATACGTAACTTTTATATTGTTACCCAATAGCAGAAGTATACTAACCATTTTCGGGGGGAAACTATTTCCACGCAACTTTCTTGCACGAGAATCGTAACTGCGCAATACTTGAAATCGCATTACCATGCGATACTTGCAACCGGCGCATTCCTCGTGCAAGTTTTTCCGACTAGGACTCTTCCGAAACTACGCGCAATAGCAATAATTCTACAGCGAAATTTAAAATTGTACAAACATAGCTTTAAATATGATTCCACCACCTCACTGGTATTTACATATGCTGTAGAAATAATTCAAATTTATAATCCGGGTGCACACAGACAAATGCATTTTGCTAACAGTGCCATCTCATAAAGAAATTTGTAAAAAAGTAATAGAAATGCAAAATAAACAGATTATGCAAAAGAATATCGTGGCAAAACTAAAAAATAAAATATTACATCATCCACGTTTCAGACAGGTAATCCACGTTAATAGAAATTGCGCATTTGGGAACACGTTGCAAGCCAAATCTTGAACAAATCCCATTACAAATCATGTCATTCATAACGAAATATTTCACGTTTTCTACTGTACAGGGGTCTCCTCAAAAGCTAATCCGCCCAAACCAAAAGTCTTTGCCGTTGGCACCTACAAAACCCAGCTCATTGCATCGGAAGCCGCGAGGTGACAGCAAGAAATGCCGCAAGATCTATGGCATGGAAAACAGGGACCAGTGGTGCACTCAATGCAAATGGAAGAAGGCATGCACGAGGTTCATCGACTGATGGAATATAAGAAAAAACAGCTATGGACATTGGTGACAACAAGGCTATATATACAAAGATACCCGAAAACCTCGGGGCTTTCAAAAGATCTTTGTGACCACCGTTGAGGATCATCCCCTTCAGCCTCAACAAGGTCCACTGAATCCACTGTGGAGTACATTTCTCAAGACTATGCATATTCGTGTGCAACAGTTGCTTCCAAGCAAAACCAAGAAATGCCAGAAATTTTACAATTCCGGTTGCCGAAAGAGGTTCTACACCGAAGCAGCGACATGCAAGTCCACGTATGCCCCAAGTGGAAGAGTCGTCGTTTGGAACAAACGTGGAAAGCAGCGAGAAAATGGCCAACACACACACAAGAGGATAAAGGTTTTTGTTGGGGAAGTTTGTGTTTCAACTTTGACTAAAGGTACTATCCCGAGTGATGGAGCAAGCGCATGCGTACAATGCAAGAGCTTGGTTATTGCGCCAGCAGTGCTTTATTTGCTCTTCTTTCAAGCACCTGAGCCACCTTTATGAGTCTTGCTGTGTGAACTAAGAATAAGAGATCATCTTGCATTTATCCGCTTCCAACTGAAAGGAAATCTATCTATACATATACACCTTACACACAAAAAAACCAAATCCTTCGATCCTGGGGCATTTGCTTAGCTCTCATTATAGCCCTACCCCCCAAGCTGCCAATACCTAGATTTGTTAGCAACAAAGTGTATCTTCAAATATGAGGCAATCAACAGGGGATGATACACGTTATAATACTGGGCTAAACTGCCAAAACTTACAAGTGTGTACTTTTTGGCCGCAAGGCTCCGTGCAAAGCTGCTTGCATAGAGCGCCACCTGGTGAGGCAAGAGCGTAAAGGCGCAATGCCCCGTTTATTTTCATTACCCACCATGTCATTATTGACTATATAAATTGTAAAGAATTTCACTGCTGGCTATACAGCACTCGGTTTATACCAAATGATGGAATTAAACCATTTTGCCGGAATGTTTTAGCTTCCGATATTGTTCAGGTGTTTATTCCTGAAAGTTCTCTGAATATTTCCAGGCAAAATTTACCTTGGTTTTAACTGTTGGTATGAACAATGTCCATATATCTGGTATGAAATGCCTTCCCCTAGTGCTCGCCATTGTTTCTAAGCGCTATTTGTCGACAGATGGCAGCACAATCGACTTCCACTTCTCTCAGTGGCGCCACATAACTTTTGCACGGAGCCAATTTTTGCAATTTTCCATAGGTATTATTATTTCGACGTGTTGCAGAAAGAAACGCTATAGAAAATGCTGCCACTTTTATACATAGCAATACCTATTATTGATTTTATCTCTAAATTTTTATTGAATTCTATTCAGTGTATAACATATTGTAATTCAAAAAAGTAATATCATAGTTAAACTTGAAATGTTTGAAGTTAATTTAAAACCATTTATTTAGCAACCAATGTAATCCACGAGTTCACTGGTTTACACAAAAAGTTTACCTTACTTTTCAAAATATAAAGTTTTGTCTAAAATTAGTGAGAAATTATAACAATTAACTGACGGCATTTTCTATATTCCAGTTTTCCTCATTAGGTACTGAATCCAAGACAAACTTTGCAATATACGCAGCATACAAACAAACATGCGCACTTGCCCTGTAAATATACCAGTACAAATGCACATTCGTCCAACTACCGTCTTAATTAATCACCTGTATACTTTGTACGTTTCAACAAAAATACTATTTTTCTATAACACTCTCATACGAGTGTGAACCAAATGAACATCACTTCGTGATCTCTCGCCTTTGCAATGTAGTACATGATGCAATTTGGAATGAGCAAATTACCAAAAGAACTGAATGGTCAAAATTATTATAACATTTATTAGGGAAATAATGAAGTAGAGAATGTGAACCTTGCTTGGGCAGTGCTATTGTACAGGTGCTTGTATAGAGTGAATGGAAACGTTTTTCGTCAAATAAGTCTCCCCAAACAGTGCAAAAATCTTTTGAGATTATTCTTAAACTTTTTTAGTTTCAGATATATACTCACTCACTCATCACGTTAGTAATCTATCCAAACATCATTGTTAATAATAGTGATTATTAATTCAAAGGAGAATAGGTATCGGCAATATTACGTCTTCCCAAAACTGGCCTTTCACACACTGAGAGCAAAACAGTACCTACAGAAAAGGAGTTCAAAATAACGGTTTTAACCCCCTGAAATACATACCTATATAGCAATTTTAACAAGAATTAATTATTTCTTGCCATTCATTACCAGTAACGAATCCAGTAGTTGAATGTGTTATTGCAAAAACAAACATAAATCATAATTGAATATTTAGGGGACTAGTGAGTTAGGCATGGTTTTCTGCAATAACGCATGCAATTATAAAACAGACAAATCTTGCATGGCTAAGCTATATAATATATAGTATTGTCTATACATATATTATATGAAATGGTTGGTTTGCATGTTCGTTTTTGATTAATTAGTCGTTCGCGGGTTTATTGCGACAGGCCATTTTTATATAGCAATTGTTTACATAGATTTGTTGGCGTTTTTCCTTTTGCTCAGAATGGGAGTTGAGTGCCCAGTATTTTTACTTTAGCCGAGTTTAGTATCTGCTCAAATGACGTTATGCTGCCAGAAAAGTAATTGCGATGGGCATTATAAGAGAACAGTCTGTTATTTCCACATTTATAATGAAGTATCCTCCCCCTCCCCCCAAAAAAATCCAAATTATTTGACATTGTTGTATGGAAACCAAATTAATAATGATTTTATGCTATGAAGTACATATATCTACTTTTTATTTCTTTCTCACAGCACTAACATTAAATGTTCTCAGTGTACGAGAAAATAATACAATGTGGTACTTCTTTATGTTTATTTGAAAAACAATATTGTACATAGTAGGTCCATCTCAATTGTTATTTTTACAATTTTATTCATTTTCTGCAGTTAATATAGACAACTACTTTCCTGCAGTGTTATTAATCACAGTAGAACTTATATGTAATGCGAGCAACTGGTCTTTGATAGTATATTATAGTATATAGAGAAATTAAATTTGGAAGTACGTATATACAATTAATTCGTACAAGTGCCAAACATTGATTTCATATATTTCATGCTGAATATGACAATTTTCTCTATGTGTTACATTTTTCTGAAAAACAAACATTAACAAGCTTTCTAAATGAACAAACTGCCGCAATATCTGAACAACATTTTTGTAAGGACTTGTCTTAGATAATTGAGGTTCTACTGTGCATTCCTCACTTAGCTGGATTTAATCATGTACCCTAATATAAATGAAAGCCTATTTGTGAAATTTTTAGAAAGTTTACGATTAACATGCCATACCAATTAAATCTTTGCAATTATTAATAAAGAAGCCGTGTGGCTGTAAACAGTAATCAATGATGTTTGCTTTTAATTTCTACCTCAAGTCTTTCATCTAAGTCAGAGTTTTTCCCCCTCAGTTCAACTATATTTAAATGTTTCAGAAACGCAGTACTATATAATTAGATCTACATGTAATCGCCGGTGATTTTGTCCGTTTCAAGACAGTAATTAGATGTGTCATTTACCTCTTATTACATAACTTTTGACAAGCAACAAATCTATACTATATATAAACTGAAAACGAAGGTTCAGTATAAATGAAAAGTCACTATGCCTGATAATCAGCATAGATACATAAAATTAACAGAATATTGTTACAAAAAAACATGTTTTACATCTTGTTTTGCTTGGTTATACCTACCTTACTATACATATTATTAGTACCTACATTGGAATTAATGCACACTGAAATATTGAAATTCCTCTCACACCTCACCATCATGATACTCTTAAATCCCATTCAATTACTACAGTACAATTAAACCCGCTACTTTCATAACTATATATTGATGAAACACTGCGAGAGAATCTCCAGTTGTGTATTATATATAGCCGAGCACCAAACTTGAATGGATCGTGTAAAAAGAACTACGCAAATATCGTTTATATATGAATATATAAATGTCGAATTGCATGTACTCATTGCCTAATACGATACATTATATTTCATTGTTCGTTTATTTTTGTTTTATTCTCTCAATAATCGATACGTCAACTGAAGTTGCCCTTTTGTGCGTGTTGGTAAAAGGTTTGCTCTATCAGATTTATATATAAATATATATACATTATTAACAAAAACTATATGTATACTGTATGTAACTATTCTCACGTTATGAACGTTTCGAAATGTATCTAATAAGTACCAACAAGGCAAAAAAGTCTATTTGTTTTACGGGAAATTGTGTTACTTCGCCGCGGACCAATCACGCCAAGTCGAATCGCGCCATGCAATTTAGCCCCTTAAAAAGAATCACCTTAATATTATGATGATTATTATTATTATGTGAACTGGCATTTCACATAAATCAGACAGTTTCCCTCAGAATAAATAGGAAATCTAGGATGAATACGAGCTGGAGCACGAACAGGGGGTTTGCTACCAGATAGAAAATCCCAGAAGAGATTTCCATTAATTACGTTTCAATGCCACTATCTGCATACATGTCAGACATGTAGAAAACCTCCTCTCCCCTATTGGAATTAATCGATCCCTTTGCGATTTGCAGACATCAATTCCTGAAATGGGAATTAATTAAGGTAATTTCACACTAGTCATGCACACAGTCACTTTGTACGTACCGCTGATCTCTTTCACATTTCAACTAATCCTTCACCATTCCCCTATGTATTTCACAATCTACTTCACCTGGTATCAGCACACTTTCTCTCTTTCTCTCACACTAATCCGCTGAAAAATTCAGCAGCAGAAATCTCTCCCATCTTCCAATCGTCCCATCTTTCCGCAGGGGGAACACATGATCAGGGATAAAAATGTCACTTTTATAATCCAAATCCAACAACTAACTGGAAATACTGAAATACAGCATTGCTTTAATGTTACAAGCACGCCATAATTGGCAGATATATGCAAATCTCCATATTCATGTGTTTCATTCAAGTCTATATGTTAAATTCCATACATGCATTTTCAAATTTCCAATAGGGGTGCAAACAAACTTTGAAAATTGTTCTACATCGATAATAATGATGTTTCCAGGATTTCAGTTTTAATTCTAACGCCTATCCATGAAATGGGTGGAACTTGGTGGAAGAGAAAGAAAGTTGTGTGTTTGAACAAATGTAATTTATCATCACGAAGTCCTTTCCCATACTAAAGTGCAAAATGGGACATACAATGTACCCCAAAATGTCAGTACACATAGTATTTCTACAAATAATTATCATTGTCTTTCATTGATTGATCTTGCAATAAATGGGCATCTTTGGATAAACTACAGAAGTGCAATCTTCTAGTTTGTCATAGTTTCTTAACTTTTAAATTCTTATGTTACCCTACCATATGTGTTCAAATCTACATACTAATAATGCAATATTCGCACAGACAAAATACAAACTCTGCCTTCTCTAAGTAAACAGATACTTCCCCAATTAACATAACACAGCAATATCCTAATATAATGATTTTTAAGTCATCTTCCTACGTTGTATTATAATTTAATTAGGCTAGCAGTGTCCCACTTCAACATGGTGTTCCCAAAACCATAAAATTGACACAAATTCACACAATCTTGTACGAAACCCATACATGCGAAGCAGCTTGTTTCAGCACAACTGATAAAAAGTACTATATATATATATACAGCATATGACAACCTGTATTTTTGTTATTCGCTACCATCTCATACAATAGGTACAAACACATTTTGTATTCTTTACCAAGCACGCGTCCATTGATTAAGAACATATGAAGTGTTCTGTACTGCAAAAATGGAGTTGCACAATACATACAACTTCATTCTGGCCTTGGTTCAATGTACAAATTCATTAAGGGGAGAGAAAAAACAAGCAGATAAAAGAAAACTTTTTACATTACCACATTAAAAAAGTGCAATAAATATTTTCCTAGTATCTCTAGCACCCCACAATAACCAGCACACAGAGGTCTACATGGCTCATCCAAGCGAAACTGTGTCATTTGTAACATGTCAACTATTAGTCAATGTTTCCCAGCTATTTTCGCATTTTGTACATGTTTCTTTTTATCTAAATGTGCACTGCTCCAATTTTCAAGTGTAATATGTGTCTGCGTATCCATAACAAAACAAGTGTAAATAATTATTCTAAAAAAACACAGTGTATTTGGATTCAATTTTTATACCAGCAGCATCTTAAACAGGCTAAATGAGCTTCTAAACATTGTGCTTATTACTAATTATGAATAAATATGGTTGCTGTTGCGGATATTGTTAACATAAAAAACCAGACCCATTTGTTGTAAAGCTATTGGTCATGCAATGTATAATTAATGCATAAATCATGTAGTTGGTGGCTTGGTCTGCTTTTACCTACCTATATCTTTTTATATACAATTTTATCACCTGTTGTACCCAAATCATGTGTCAATTGAACTTGTTGTGTACAATAATAAACGTGTTTTTTGCAAATCAGGCCTAACAATGCTCATTCTATACCTGTTTCCAGCTTCAGCAACTTCGCAGTCTTCTTAATTGCCGGTTATTTATACCAAAAAACCTATGTTTGTTGTTCTCTTCCGCTTTGTCCTATTTCCAGCGATGTGATAATTTTTAAGTCGGGCGCGAATCCAAATTCGATGCCGAGTTCCGAGTTCCGGAGGAGCTTCCAGCAACCGCCGCTGGTGGAGCCACAACGCAAGGCGTTTTGAGCGGCAACATGCAAATGGCGTCGGCAATCGGCGGGAATTCGTTCGTTTGTTTACAACCGCGGTTTTATTTTTACCTCGGCGAATAATCGGCAATTAACAGTTCTTAAAATGTCAACTGAGTGTTCGATCCAGCCTTTTCTTCTTGTTTGGCGTTGAAGTGTCTAAATCTGGTCTACTGCAAGCAACTGAAGATTTTTCTTGCAACTCCAAACGTCGCAGCTTGCCGTTCATTTGCAACCCATGTCTAGCAGCCCTACACCAGGTAAAGAAATTTCTTTTGTAAAATTATTACTATTTTGGACGCAACAAAACCCTGTGCAGAAAGGATTTGATACCAAATCACATTGCTAAGCAAAATTTCACGTAATGTACGCAACTGTATTTGCAAATTATAATACACTTGCTAGGCATAAAATTTCAATAATTAATTTATCCTGCGGGTTTTACAGGAAACAACCCATATTTTGTGGGATTACGTACTATGATTAATGAAGCCATTTCTATGATAATATAACCTATGGAAACTTTTTAAAGAAATACATATATTTACATATATTTGTAGGTATGTATTTTGTTATAAATCTTCTATATAACTAACAAATGTCGATGTTTAATGCTGTTATTTTTGTCACCTGTATTGCATACTACATAATTTTACAGCAGGAACGTTTTATAATTCATTACATAATGATTATATAGTAATAGGAAATTACAGAACACTATCAGATATTCATTGGCAAACCTATATTTAATTTACCTATGTGCAGTCATCCCTTGACACCTTCTAAATTTTTCTTCATCAGAAATCCTACAATAAATACAAATACTGTAGGTATATCATAATTATAAGCCCAATTCATTGGTCAAGTTTTAAGACATTACCTGTTATTTATGTGCGAGTTATCTTCACAGTTCTTGCTATCATCATCATCAAGAAGTGATTTCTGCGTTATAAATGCATGGAAAACATTCAGTGATAGCAAGAGTGGTGATAGTGATCGAACAACTAAAATTCGTCAATATTTGAAAATTACTCGGTTAAAATTTGTATATTTTTCTTTACGGCTGCTTGAAGTCTTTGTGGTGTTGGATGTCTCACTTGATTTTATTGATATTTGATCACAACCCTATTGCATGGATATTAGTTTGAAACGTTGTCATTATCACGTATACACATGTTTTATTCAAAATTTGATAAAGTCTGTTATTTACTTTTACAGCTTGCACGGTTATTTTCGCAGCAGCTTTGTCGAAAACATGTTCCCACCAATTAAAAGTAAATTCTTCTCCTGAATTGCAACCCACCTGATAATGGACAGTTCAGAAACTATAAATATGCACTTCACATTTTTGAACACATGATAGGCCTACTTACTCCCATCCTGTTCAATTTAGGGTTAGCCCTCAACGGCTTTGCAATCCCATCTTCGTTTTTCCCAAGGCCTTTCCCTGAAAATTACTGGAATATCTTGCAGACATTCATCTCATGTTCGAACTGCGCTAGAAGTTTTTAAATTACCTTCAGACCAACCGTATTTTACGAGCTGTTGACGTGCGAAATCACTCATAACACTACTACTGGAGGCTGCCATTTTGAATTAGCACTAGTGTTGCCCAAATCGTCGGAAATAGTACGGTTTTATATGCCTCGGTATAAAATGCTCGATAAAATGTACGTGTACGTAGAAATGAAATATAAAAACTATCTGAATTAATGTAAGAATGCATACAGGATGAATTACTTTCATTAATGGGAGTGTCTGGAACAGGACGAGGGCATTTGTAATGCACTTATATTCCAAGGAAAATGGGGTATGCACAATTAACCATATAATTTTACTATTGACTTAATTGTGTAACATTTAAAGTTAACACATCACAATACCATGTCTTAATTCACACAAGGTTTCAAATGTTATTATGTAATAGAAAAACCAGTCCTTTTTGTTTTCCTTATCTGTGTATATTGATGATAAATAAGTCACTTTTCCACTTTTTGTCACTATTTTTGGAGGCGCGGTCACATTTTGTCACTTTTTCTAAAAATGTCACTTTTTGTCACTTATTTGGAGAAATTGTATGTTTTGCTCCTCACATCAAGGGAAAAATTGGATTTCCTATGAAAATTATTCAGAAATATATAAGTTATGCCATTGTGAACTCTTACAACTGAAGTGGATTCAATATTGAATATATTCAATATATTGTCACTACATTAAAATGTATAAACAACATTTAAGAACCGTAAATTTCCAAATTTTATTTAATTTTTGGAAGGTACATTTGAAAGGTGACGTCCATGTCGAATGGTGTGTAGCTAGCTGTATTTTGTGTTTTTGAACATGGTGTTTATTGAATGGGCATTGCTGAGGACATATAATGCAATGAACACCACTAAATTACACCAAATAAGTCAAAAGGAAACTCCTTTTGTTCGATTTTGTAGGTTTCTGTGAGTTTCACAAACCTTACAATTTTTGTAGCAGTACGCGACACATTGTAAACTTTCTAGACTACAAAATCTAATTCTGTAACAATATGTATTTACTTCATGTCATTCCGCACGGCACTGCAATATCATATTATGAATATCTTTTACGGTTTTTGGGTATAATGAGTGAAAAACCAGTTCCCCAAAAGTTAAACATAATCTTTCTGGTGTTTATTGCGCTTTCTGGTGTTCGGCAGTGCCCGTTTAACGAATACCATGTTCAGAAATGCAAAATATTTTGGACCTAGGCAGCTACCAGCATTTCGACGTGTGATTCCACCTTAAAGTTATCTAGTTGCTTCTGAATTTTATTGACATTTGACCATATCCTAGTTTGCCCATTGGTCATTTTGTTCCACTTTTTTAAAATTAAAATTGGTCCTTTTCCCGGTGTTTTTATTTATCGTCACTGACCAAATAGAAACTATGATAATATATTTCAGAAATCGATCAATTAAGCAAAGACAAACTTTATTACTTTGATTTTTTAATAGGAAGCTAAAAATGTTAATTGCAATGGCTTGACAATCACTTTTGCTTGAAGATATTGGTTTAAATTTTACCATAAGAGGACAGATTTATTTTACTTGATTTTAAATGTAGTTTCCTCAAACCTGTTGTGAAGTTGAATATAGCATTCCAACCATTATAAAAAGGCCAGAAGGGCCATTCCATGCCAAATGAACACAGGATCCCCACCACACAATCTCTGATTTCGCTTACATTTTTTCTAAAATTATTAAACACTAATAAAAGAATCCGTCAATTTTTTCCAGACATACTTTTAATACGAGGAAAACCTGATGATGGTTGTGATTCTCCTGTGTATCACAATAGTATTTCTTAGTAGTACTGTATACACGCTGAAATCTAATGATACTAAAAAGTGGTTGCGCTGTGTAGCATTGAAAGTAACTTCACGAATAACCTCAAATATTTTTTTGACGCTCCTTCAAAAAACCACCTTGTTCTTGATGTATTAACGAAAGAAGCATGCCATTTAAATATGTTTAATTTTTGGTCTCAAAGCATCTAGCCCTATATCACGTTTTTGAAAGTACTGTATCGCCTCGATTAGCAGCCTCGGCGGCTAATTATTTCGTGGCCTTTTTTTTTACTGGGCCCTTATTCGAGGGAAGCGCGTAATTGAGGGCAGCGGTTAAAAACTAAAGGGCATAACTCGCCTTATGTCACTGGGGTTTTTGCTTGCAAATTTGTAAATGCATGGGATTTAAAGTCCAATTCAGAGAAAAGGGAGAGGTTACAGAGCACCTGGCAGTAAAGTGGGGCTAAATTAAGAAAGGGGTGGGCAATTAAGAGGCCTGTAAGTGAAAGGT
>JAQIWR010001216.1:0-14648 GCA_034695945.1 Glomeris hexasticha
GGCAAGGACTACCGGAATTGCGCACATGGACTAGGCATTGTGCACTTTGGCTGATTGCTCACTTTGGCGGTAACATACACATCACTGTATAATGAAATGCCAATTTTCTGCGCACAAGCATAAACTATAGTGACTACACTGGGTTTTGCGACTTGTGAAACACCTTCGTCATAAAGCTTTCCGGGTTATTAAGTTGACGTCAATGAAGCGCAAGCAGACGATGGCGTTATCATTAATCCCCCAAGATGCATCTGGCTTTGTTGGTCGGGCGCGGTCGGCGCTCCAACCAGTGACATATCGACGCCTTGTCTATTGTTAGACCGTTTCCTTGTGTTTCAACCCATACGAGAGAGAAAAAAAGCAAGCAACGGTCAAAGTTCGACGTCAAGTGCATTCTTCACCCGCAAAGCAAACGCAGACGTTTGCCATTCATAATACCCCCGTATTGTATTCCAAACCAAGTTTTGATCATTAATCATCACAACCACTCCTAATTTCAGATCAAAATGCTCTAAAAATATACCTACACATAGCACTAAGTTCACCCAAACATATAACATATCAGGCAACGTTGGATATCAATCAACATTTTTCTTTATCCTTATAATTTCACATAGCATAAATTCCAGAAACTATACAGAACTATAAAAAAAAGGAAATGCCAAAATTCCTGAGCTTGCAAGATGTCAGTAGTTGAATCAGGAACTACTTTTGTGAGCAGATAGACGAGGTACCTCAAAAAATGATAGTTCAAACCCTTTAATTTGTTTTAAATCGCCTTTCAATTGAACTAAAAAGTGGATACAAACATTCTGATTGGCTTGCAGTCCTTGTAAGGCGTTCATCAGCCAATCAGAATGCTTACTTTTTAGTTATAATGAAACGGGGTATAGCGAGACAGTTTAAATGACACCCAGTTGGCCTAATTGAACGCGTAAAGTCACTGTCGACAACTCCCGGAGCAGAAGCGCTGTTACATAAATTGAGAGGATGTCGCCCAAACCTATATAACAGCATTTGCAATTTTCATGTCATGCAAGCCAACAATTTCGTAATTAGGAAGAAGCTAATTTTGGTAGAGATTAACTGTTATTAATTGTGCACATGACATTTGTAACCTAAGGGAAGGAGCACAATCAAATTGATGCAGTAAATAGATTGCGAACACAAGCAACAATAAAGCTTTACCTTGGTGTTTCATTAGGTTAGGTCAGTTCAGATAGTGGAAAATGTTTGCTACAATGTTTTTGCTTCTGCAATTTTTAACCATATATACGTTTTCAAAAACAGTTAAAACACCAAATACGGCTAATTAAAATAAACTACACTCGGTCCACACTCAAGGTGATAAAAAAGATGATTGGTTGGTGGGCGAAGCACTGTATTCATGCACAAAACAAAGTAGTTCCACGTGTTTTCTGTAATCTAGCATTAAATAACGATGCAAACCGTATTCCTGAGATTCAAATTTGATGAATAGCTACACAAAACCATTCCTGTTGTAGTAAACAACAATTTTTAGAAATTTTGCGAAAATATGAGCTAGTCGAGTATTTAGGGCGTTGGCTGGGTATCACGTCACACTGTTCGCGTTTCTAACGGTTTCTATGAAGAAGGAAAGAGCACTTCTATGCTGGTACATGGAAACACTGTATCACTCCGCGCCAGTGAAGCAACCAACCAATCATCTTTTTTATCACCTTGAGTGTGGACCGAGTGTAGAAAGGTCTATACTGTATCCATACTCAAACTGGCAGAAAGTCGGCATTGAAGTCGAATCGCGCAAACCTTGTATTGAAAATTTTTCCTGCATGTAAACAAGCAAACCCTTTCGCGACAAGTTCATCTGTCATGAAATTTGGATATTCAGATGAGAAAAGTTATGTTTGAATGAAGTGCTTTATGGCAAAGCAATGGTGATTTCTGCAACCTTGACATGGGACAGAGTATAGAGAAATTTTTTTTGCTATCGATGTTTCATTGTATAAAAACCTATTTACAAAGTATACTAAAAACTGATTTTATAATGATGATTAGAGAGTTTGATGGTAGATAGAAGAATGCTAAAATCGGAATATTCCATTAATATAAAGCAACAGGTTATAATAGAAATTTTGAAAACGCGGCGCGTCAGAATAACGCGCAAATTGTTTTATCGTTGTGCGTATCTCACAGCACCTTCTCAATGCTGTCAAGAATGAAATTTGCTCCTGTAACAATACTCACAATGTACACAAATACAATTGCATGCAAATAAAACTGATCACAATGACGATTGCGCAAACCTCGAGAAAATTTTCCTTCGTCAGCCGTTAACAGATTTTAGATTAGCATATTCCTGATATAGCACATCCTGAATGGCACATGACTACTTTTAAAAGTTAATAAAGACTGAAAGCAAAAGACAAAATCAATAGACTTAAATGGGGGATTTCAAACTTTAAGTGATCTTTACCTCGTGAAATACGACGAACGTGAATCTTTAAGCAGCATCACTCGTGATTTCTTCTTCGGGGATCGTTTCAGTGACTGCAGGGGTGGGTTTTGCAGTAGTACCTGCTCTAGTTGGTGCGGGATTAACTCTTATTGCTGGTGGTGTACGACTTTCTTGCACTGCTGGGCCTTCGGGTGCAGCAGGAGCCGTTCCTTCGCCGCCGCCAACTTCAGCCTGGTACACGTCTGCATCTAATTTATCCTCACCGTTGGCATTTCCAAACCATGGATATTTTTCTGGGCAATTGGTGCAAGTTTGCATGTACCTAATCATAAAAGATATTAACTTTCTACACTCTGTACAGTGTGAGGAAAATGTATAAATAATGAACAATTTTGAAAACAAATTAATCATGCAGACAAGTGAAGAGCTCATAGAATTCAGCTCCATTTCTTATATGGAATCAGTCTATGGTGGAAACCTGTTTATGGTGGAAACCTATCTATGGTGGAAACTGGTCTGCGGTGGAATGTTTGACTACTTTTGTAACAAATGATTGCATGATCCACATCTAAAAAACCTCTGTATGCTAGAAAACCTAACTATACTATAGTGTGTCTCAACTCAAGGTTGCAGCGATTCTCCTATTAATTTCTTGCTTTATTGAATAAACATTTAAACCAAAAAACTTTTCATGATGTAAAATTGATGTAAATTACTTTATAAAGTTATTTGAAGTGTATTTTCCCCTATTTTTACTTAGGAATTATGTGTTATTATTTTTTAACAATTGTTGAAATGTGCAATCTTGAGTTGAGACTAGGTATATAAACGTTTTTCAGTCCCTTGCAATTCACCATAGACAGGTTCAAAATACGAATATTGAAATAACTACACAGAGCTATTTTAACTCAAACTGAATTTGTGTCTGCATGCAAGATAGCTACTAAATCAGTAGTCACTGAAGTATGTTTGCGAGATGGAGCGTAAATTTCAAAAAGTTGTGACATACGAATCGAATGTCCCCCGGTAATTATATATGCAAGTACATGCTAATTAGAGTAGGCAATGACGAAGAATATTCCATTTACCTAAGATCACTGATAATTCCAGGACCACTGTGCGGCAAAGCACACGTTTTGGGCAGATTGCACGCGGACGGTCTCTTATTTTCGCATTTCCACGGTTCAAAGTTGGCAATATTTGCCAAAGGTGTTGGTTGAATAACCCACTGCAGGGCCTGAGTAGTTGTCACAAAATACACATCGTCCCTGCGTTTCAAGAATAACAAATACATTAGAATACGTTATAAGAACAAGCCGCGTGAAGTAAATCGTAACGCGCGTACTTTTCCAACAACGTGTCGATGAACTGATGAAGAGCGTCGACCCTTTCTTTCTCCAAGAACCAATTGGTTTGCATGTGAAGTCCAAGTGGTGCCCTATTACTCCTGTAGTGCCTATTGAAGTTTTCCACCAACCAGTTGTAAATGCTTTCCGTATCCGTGTACAGGAATACGCATTGATCCAAAAATGCGCAGTTTCCTCCTTCGCCATCTTCGGCATACATTATGTTGATAGGCATCTCCCAGATTCCTGCGCATAAAGGGAACAGATCTTTGCATTCTTGTCCAACAATAGACAGGAAAGAGGAGAGGTCGAAGGGGCTTGCCTGGATAAGAGTAAGATGGACAGTTGACGGAGCGGCACTTGAATGGCATCTTGTACTGCAGTGAGAATGGCCAATAAGGAACTCTGGACGATGGAGCGGCCATTGTGGAGTCGTATACCAAACCGAAATCATTCATCATCTGAAATGTTTCCCACGGTCACATACTTCGTTCACTCTTCCGGTAAAGCAATAAGGGCACAGAGACATGAAACGAATCCATGCGCTTCAAATGTTCCCACGAGCAAAATTGTAACATTAGAAAATGTAATTATTTTATATGCCATTGCCCGAATCATGAGGCCACAACAACTTGAATTGAAACACAGCCTCGAAAATTGATTCGAATAACATTTTGATTACAGAAAAGTATGTAGAACAAAATGCAGAAAAGCATGCATGACATTATTTAGAAGAGCATGCATATTATGTAGAAAAGCATGCAGAACATTATGCACAAAAGCATACAGAGCATGCATAAACATTATTTAGGAAAGCATGCAGAACATTATGCACAAAACATTCACCAGCATACATAATATTATGCTGAAAAGTAAACAGAACATTATGCACAAAGGCATACAGAGCATGCAGAACAATGCACAAAAGCATGCAGAACATTATACACAAAAGCATACAGAGCTGATGCACAAAAGCATGCAGAGCTGATGCACAAAATCATGCAGAACATTATGCACACAAGCATACAGAACATGCATAACATTATTTAGAAAAGCATGCAGAACATTATGCGCAAAAACATTCACCAGCATGCATAATATTATGCTGAAAAGAAAGCAAAACATTATGCACAAATGCATACAGAGCATGCAGAACAATGCACAAAAGCATGCAGAACATTATGCAGAAAAGCATACAGAGCATGTATGCATAACATTTTGCAGAAAAGCATGCAGTACATAATGCACAAAAGCATAAAGAGCATGCAGAACATTATTTAGAAGAGCATGCATATTATGCAGAAAAGCATGCAGAACATTATGCACAAGAGCATACAGAGCTGATGCACAAAATCATGCAGAACATTATGCACAAAAGCATACAGAGCATGCAGAACATTTGCATATTATGCAGAAAAGCATACAGAGCATGCATGCATAACATTATGCAGAAAAGCATGCAAAACATGATGCACAAAAGCATACAGAGCATGTATAACATTATTTAGAAAAACATTCACCAGCATACATAACATTATCCCGAAAACCATGCAGAACACTTTGCACAAAAGATACAATTTTTTGCAAAACATATGCAGAACATATTGCATAGTTTATCCCGAGTATAGTATGCAGAAATGTTTCAGTGCACTATACATAATTATGCAGGAATTCATTTTTCTACCCATGGGTACAACTAATTCTTCAAATCGCAGTTTGCAATAATTAATACAAGAAGTTAATTGTAATAAAAATTCTAATTAAAATGTCTGGTAAATTATGAGGAGACTTAAAAGTCAGAGTGGGAACTGAAGAAATAACTATCCACCTCTAGTTTATGAGTTTATCCTTTATGACATTTATATTGAAATAACCAGTTTGAGGATGCATGAGAATATGTCGAGACATGAAAAACTCTTGCCATTATAACAATTTAGAAAATTATAAATTGGGTTAGTTGCCATAAAGCTAGGGTTAATATAGGGGTTTCATTACAACACTAGTAGGTTTTCATGTCTCGTTACCTGCGAATACGTTTTTGACATATTCTCTATCGTCGAACAGTTTGCGCCGCGCGCTCGCTATACGTAATAAAATGAAACTATAGTCATATATACTGGTGCAGAATATGTTTACGACCTAAAAAGCAATTGTGAAATGCAATTACACGTTCATTATCCTTAGGGCATAAAATGAAATTATATATTCCGACTACTAATGAAGAGGATAGCTCACATCAAACTGCTCGTTGCCTCCGTTTTTCGTGAAAGGTCCTCGCACTCCCAGGATATCTTCCTTAGGAATTCCTGCAAATCTGCGCAATATTTCCCGCATACCAATCATCTCCATCGTCCAATTTTCGTAAGAACCTCTTGTCCAAAGTTCTTCAGGTTTGCCAAGTCTGCGAATTTTTACCGGGAAAGAGATTAATGAAGACGCGGTGCATCGCGTGTCGCGGAGCAAGATCTTGGGTCCAGTGTCAACTAGCTCGTTAATATTTATAATATTCCATAATTAAGGACCTACGTGATGGAGTTGAGGGCGATTTCGTTTCCTTGAGCGTACAGCTTCTCCACATTTTGGTAATTAGTGTATTCGTGAGACGTGAAAAATGTGGCCGCGATTCGACAACCGTTCGGGTTGGTCCTCGACTTGTTCAGCAACTTCTCGTAATAGCCGAAATTTAGAAGGTTCACTCCTCCGGAGAATGTAAGTACCACCATTTGAGGAACCTAATAGAATTCATTAGGCAAATATTAATTGCGAACCGAATCAAATTTGTCAGCATCGTTTGCCCCCGTGTGCGTAATTGGCTCCGCGGCATTTCAAGACGCATTGTTGGGTATTTAAAATGAAATTCAAATTTCGGATACATTTTTCAGTTGCTGAGAAGTGACTTAGTATTGATTAGTGTGCAAGGGATCATCCGTAAACGACGTAGCGTATACGTGATTTTCATTACGCTACGCGCTAGTGTTGGCGTATCGATAACTTTCCTCTTTTGCGATGAAACAAAAAACGAATATGAAGAACACAAGAATTGCATTATTCGATATTGATTTCAGGAAAGAAACCTTGCGAAATAGTATTAAAAAACAATAATAATAACAGTTACACGTATTTAATGTGCTTTTGTGAAGTTGCGCAGAGTACTTGATTTCTACCTTCATTGCTTTATATAATAAGTGGTTTGTCTCCAAATTCAAAAGGCATGCATAAAAGTTTCTTATTTAAAGATCTTAATGTTAAAACGCATACTTTGTTTAAAGGTGAACTGACACGGTTTTGTAAGGTACCCTGAAACTTAAACTACCTGAAGAAAAGTCACGAGGAAAGCAAGTGGTGCAACAAAATGTATGTGGAAATTAGTAAAAAAAAGTTATTAGATGTCAAAGTTTGACCGTAGATTTATCGATACCCTTATAATGGACGATCCCCTGGCTGTCTGGATAAGGGGCCATCGAGTAAGGACGTCTAAACGCCCTCACGGGCAAACTTTGACGGCTTATAACTTTTTTTTACTAATTTTCACAGAGATTTCGTTACACCACTTGCTTTCTTCATGACTTTTCTTCAAGTGGTTTAAGTTTCAGGGTACCTTACAAAACCGTGTCAGTTCACCTTTAATGCTTCTCCGCTTAACGCCAACATAAATTTACATTTAATTTTAGCAAGATGCTTATTAATAGTGTAATAATATAATGTAATAATGTAATAATATAATGTAATTACAATCACACTAAAAGTCTACATTTAATAATGTAAAAAGGAAATTTTTGTTTATCGCACGTATACGCGACACGTTTTCAATACTTTTCTTCGATCGATGAAGTCGATCAACACTACGTCATATTTTCAGTCATTCACAAGTTTTCCATCAAATTAGTTTTGCGTTATATTGCATCGGATGTCACTTATCAAATTATACGTTTTCCACGTGAATTTACTCTCGCATTTCTCACCGCGAAGAGCAATCCAAATATTCAATTTTTCTCCGCATGCATGCACATGGGCACAAAGAAATTGCTGCACATGGGAGCAAGTATGTGTCATTCATTATTGTCAAATATTATATATATATACGACTAACATCTTCTGGGTTAAGATTTCCTGGGATTCTAGAACCATCAGAGCTGCACCAGCAATCCGGAAGAGTGCATAGAGCAGGGTCGCACTTTTTCGCCAATAACTCTTCATCCAATGGCAAGGCCGTCGAAGTAGCTATGCCAAAACACAAAGAAAAAAGGGCATTTCTGTTACACACATATATAATAATGTATAAGAAAGTATATGAAAAGAACTGACTGTAGTCGACGGGACCGCATACTGCTTCTTTCTTGAAATTGCATAACTTCGTGCGGTCATCGAAGTATAATCCTGGAGGACAACTCTGGCTAACTGCCTCATTACTGTTGCATGTGTAGAAACGACGACAAGTGTCTGGATCAGCAAAAAGCCCATCTTCATATGGGCATCTGAATGGAGTTGAAGTGCTTGGTCTTCTACCAGGAGCAGGAGGTGCCTTTGGAGAGGTGCTCTCTGTTGTTTCTTGCTGACGTTTAAATCGAGAAAGTCCACTTGAAACTATAAAAATGCAACTGTAATCAGTTTTACTTGTTTTTCTTCAGATACAGTAAAACCTCTCTATGTTAGAATCTCAAGGAACCGGAAAAAAATTCCACCAATTAAGGTACATTTTATAACATAGAGTGTTATACATTTATCATGCTGTCAATGGTAAACGAAAGCCAATTTTTCCACTATGGACAGGTTTCCACCATATAAATTTTGCACCATAAACTGGTTGTACTGTATACTATATACCATGTACAAGGCTTTTATAAATTAAGTAGTAACGTACTATTCAAGTTGTTGAATGAAAGGTGAACTGACACGAGTTTGTAACATGGCATGATATTCGGACTGTAGAAAGAATGTTTACAATTAAAACTATGAGTTCATTTGTTTTCATTTTTAAAAAAATATTAAAAGTGTTTTAACAGATTAAAGTTTGTGTGTTTTTGGGCCTGTGCAGAGAGGCTAGGAGGGGGGAAATTTAGCACGTTTTGGTGCAAGTGGCATGCCATACGCACTGTCCCGGATGTAAATTTTGACAGTGTTAGGACTTGAGGACCCATTTGCGAATTTTTATTAAAAAATGAATGGGTGGAAAAATTAGAAAAAAATTGGACATATGCAAATACATGTTGGTCATGCATAGGAAAGTTTTTAGCGAAATCGGTTGCAAGAAATATATCCTGTCAGTTCACCTTTAATGTCAAAGTTTTTTTTAATGAAATACCTAAATCCGAAGTTAGGACCATTAGAACCAATGGTTTAGGAAAAATTAATCATGACTGGTTAAAATTGTATTGCAGTTAATTGACATTCCTTGCATTTTGTAACCTATATTAATTTGAAAGTTTTGTATATTCAGTACAAATATAACATACTGTACGTATTAGTGTAAGTTTAGGTCCAATGTGAATCATCATATTTCCTAATTATGTGTGTGATCGTGTTTAATTTCCCTATCAATGCCATTTAAAAACTTGAATACCTGTTTTAACAGATTGAACTCATACTATTATTTATCTATTCTTGAACATATTTATAAATGCATGATGAGCACATTGGAAAATAATATATGTATTTTGTACACTTGAACCCTCATATGTTGGTTTATTCCTATATGTAATACAAATATTAATGAAGCAACTGTTGTGTGACAGTCTACTGCAGCTGTGCAATTCCCAAGCAATTATTATTGCATATATTATACAAGGCAAATTACAAATTTATGACTATAAAATTAATTATTATTGCTGTCTCAACACAAAACATTTGATATAGGTGAATTCAACCAACAATGTCATTGCTGACTTTCACAACAAGCTAAACTTTTAAGTGCTGAAATATAAAATGTACAATTTATGAAGCACAGGGGCATATATACCTTGTGACATTAAAAAGTAAACTATAAATAGGCACAATGGCCACGACCTAAATTCCTAAAACGTACACATGATCGAAAATGAACTTTGCAAATATATGTACATATATCCCACCAGGAAGGAAGGAAGATGATTAAGTGCCTGCATTTACGAATATTGAAAATAGCCATAACAGGATGTGATTAATTTAACAAGCAGCATTTGCAATTCAATCTGTATATTTTCAATTTCCAAAGGGGTCAATTGTAGTTTTTGGTTCTTCCATGCACCAAACCCTAAAATAAATAATATACTAATTACACACTTTGCAGAGTTAATGTAATTATTCAAAAGAATGCTAAGTTTGCAGAAACCTATTTACTGCAATGGTGTGTTTATTTAACATGCAGGAACATCATTTCAGTGAGTCCAATGACCGAAAAGCAAATGTTAACTCGTTTCTGCAAGGAGTAAATTGAGTTTAGGCAAGTTTTATTGACTTACCAGCATAGTGATATTTCTCGCTTCTATTATTATTATTAAATAAACCCCTTATCATTTTTACAAGGAAAGCTATTCCGTCATTTGAAAAGGATGATGCAAGTTTCCAGGAAGCAAGTTTTCACCTTGGGAGAGAATATATTTAATAGCTATTTATTAAATGTAAAAAATAACTTCTTGGAATTATTCAAAACACCTTGACACTTTAGACAATCTTCAGCTTTAAATTTCTATTACGCAGTTTTGTACTTTTTTTAATGATCCAAGGCTATAAGTTAGTATTTGTTGTTCATGTTTTGCAATAAACAATTATCAATGAAATTTTTTGAAGGATATAACCACTCTTGATATAACTTATGATATTGCACAGTTTATAAGTTGCAAACCATGAAAACAAGATAAACTGATGTGTAGTTAGTTGCACATACAACAAAGAACAAACCAAAATTAAACAATTTCATTTATTATCACAATATAATGTTGAAAAAGTTTGAATTTTTGAAAATAGTGTCACATTTTTTTCATTCAATATCAAATATTTACTTATTACAGTAGAACCTCCCTAAACAATTTTAAATACCCTGTAAACTAATACAAACATGTGGTCCCAACCAAGGGTCCAACACGGGCCTCCCCTTTGTAATTAACTTGCCACCCTAAACAAATACTTTAAAAGTGGTAAATTTCGCGGTGGCTTTATTTTCGCGATATCCGCGCACCTTCAACTTTCCGCGAAAATTTATGCACGCAAAAAATTTCATAACCGCAAAAAATTTATTTCTCCAGTTCCCAAATTTTTTGTACAAAAACCTAATAATCAGGCATGCCTGCACCTTATGAGGTGAGGGCGTGTTTAAAACAGGAGTATTTTAAAGGAAAATAAGATGATGGGAACTCGATTACAATAGACGTAAGGTGTACATTGTTACGGTAAGTTTATCGAAAATGGCACCGTAAAACGCCGATTGCGCGTTAACTAAGCGTTTAATCAAAAACATACCGTGAACGTAAAGTGTTCAGAAGGACGAAATACATCTTACAATACACTGATTTCCGTTATTTACAGTAAGTTAGATTAGGTTTGTTAACCAGTGTTGTAACTCATGTGATCTACAAACATTTGTGGTTAACAAACCTAACCTAACTTACTGAAATAACGGAAAGTGTTATGTAAGACGTGTTTCGTCCTTCTGAACAATTTACGTTCACGGTAAGTTTTCGATTAAACGCTTAGTTAACGTGCAATCGGCGTTTTACAGTGCCTTTTTCGATAAACTGCTCGGTTGGATAAACAAACCATAACATATGTTACTGTGGTGACAATTCTGCTATTCCGCGAAAATAAAATCACCGCTAAAAGTCTACAATTAATTTTCCGCGAAAATTTAGCCACGCGAATTCATAGTCGTTTAAAATATTCATTGCAAGTAATTCAAGACCAGTCACAAACAGTGCTAAGTGACGAATTGGTATTCTATGTCGATTACTTTGGTGCCTTGTGTCCTTTGATGTTTGTTGGCACAATGGGATATCATTAATTTACTGCAATGTATAACGTTTAAAAATGTTATGTAATATTTTAGGAATCACTTTGTATTTTTTAATTTATGAAATACTTTGATGTGAGTGGCCAAGGATTTTCGTCCTCCTTCTACGCAATCACAAAATTTCTTTAATATTCACTTGAAATCGTTCCAGTACAAGAAAAACATTAATTTACGTCCAATCTATCATATGTTATAATGTATATACTTAAGGACAATGGTAGTGTTGTAGCAATATTTTATGAAACCTGTTCAAATTTACAGATGCCAATTTTTTACTAGCTCCAAATCAGACAAATTACTTAACAAACCTACAATTTCAAGTATTATATATTAATTACGTAAATCTAATTCACGTAAATCGAGGACTTGCTCTATGCGTGAAATGCAGCTGTGAAAAATTTCAGCAACAGAGCTGTTTCAAACGTGAGAAAACAAAGGGAGGCCAATGTGGAAATGGAATCTGTAACTAAGTTGTAGTAGACTTTAAGGAACATCAAATTACACATTACACGATGTTAAATTTAAAGGAGAACTGACACCTTATTTAAAAAAAAACGAGTTAAGCATTGCGAAACATGGAAAACATGGTGAAAAAAATGTTGGTGAAGTCTGATTTCAGTTATAAATTGTTTAAAAAAAGTTGTCGGCAATCTGAGCACAATTTGGTAGCACCGCTTATTTGTTCGTTAAAATTCAGTTTGAGGTGCCAAGCGTTAACGTAGTGCGATTGTTGCATTACCAACTGTTGACCAGATGTACAACTGTACTTGTATTGCGATTTCATCGAAGTTTTAATTCACCGAGAACCGCAAACAGAGGATTATGAACGTGCCCGACAGTGGGCGTGGCTAAAACTACCGAAATGTGTGCCAACGGGCCAATAGAAGCTCAGACAGCACACAAAATCTACCTTCTCAAGTGCAAATTACTAAAAATCCGCTCAGCCAAAAAATTACCCAAAAATACAGGGAGTTCTCACTTCTTCCAGTTCCCCAAAAACACCAGTATTGTTACAATTCAAATTCTAGATAATTAGGTGTCAGTTCTCCTTTAACACCCTTTAAGGTGAAATTTTAATGTGCAATCAAGAACTCCTTTTACGTGCAATATTTCGCCCTGTAAAGCCTAGAACTCAGTTCACTTTTTCATCCATGTGAAGAAAACGGTTTCACACAGGTTTCACTTACGGGAAAATGGAAATTTTCACATGTGTAATTGGAATAGGAAAAATGTTTTCACTTTATCATTTCATGCACCTGTACTGAGTTTGTTGAGTCAAACCTTTAGTGAAATTTAAAATTGTTCTTCACATGTGTTATGGATGGGTCACGACAGGAGACGAGAGAAGTGGCAGAAGTATAAACCAGTGAGTTCAATGCGGCACCTGTTGACTTGACTGGTGACACGTGGGGCAGCAAGCTTAGGGAACCCAGTTAACTTGACTGGACAGGAACTTGAAGTACTTGAAGGACTCCAGTCGACTTGACTGGACAGGAAGACGAGGAGATGAGCGCTTGGAGAAACCCAGTCAACTTGACTGGATGAAGACAACAGTTGCTAGTGGTAAAGAGCACTCAGCAACTGTTGCTTTTATAGCACTGCCGGAACTGGTTTAAGCTGGACTAGCAGAGTTGCTGCACTTGGACGTTGCCTGCCTCTGGGGCAAGCAAGGCTTTCCAGGAATTTCAATCTGATCCTTGACCTTTGACTGCCTCGCTTCCACTCCACCACTTCTAGGAATTCTAGACTGGTTCTTGACAACATGGGTGAAAACCATCGAAATAAATCTGCCATAGTAACACCCAAGTTTTCTCTACCATAATTACTCCAGTGCTATAGGGTGTAAACAATGTGCTAATACAGGTGTAATAGTTTGAGTAATAATGGTAGAGAAAACCTGATCAGCGGTTTTTACCATGGGATATTTCCAGATAACAGGTCACAATATTGCACCTTAAAGGAGTTCTCTTTCTCCATTGCAGAATTGTCAATTGCATCTTATGTTGAATATATTGAGACCCTGATTTTGTACACTGATTGAATGTGGAAATGCATAACTGGTGTCTGTCTCGGAAAATTTCCTTTATCTGAGTCTTTTGTCCAAATTTCCTATAATTCAGATTTCTTATAGGTGAGTATTTCTTATAGGCCTATGCGAGTTTCTTATATCCAAGTTGCTGAACATGGAAATGCCTATACTTTGAGCCGTGACTTTAAAAAAAGTTGCTTATATCCAAGTATTAAAAGTGTGATAGGAATAACGTAGAGAAAAGTATATGTGATTTTTTATGTAAATACAACCATAAACTAAAATTTCATTACTGTGGCCGTTGTGACTTGAAATCTGTGTTTGTGTATGACACACATGGTATGAAGACCATCTACAATGAGGGTGGTAATTAAAACTGAGTAAAAGGTGAACTGACAGAGATCTCTAACACGAGCATTTTTTGGTAAAGGATACACGGACACTTTAGCTTTGCAGTCCAAATAGTCGCCCAATCACACCCATGTGCATACATAACTTTTATTGCCTCAAATGCAAGCATTTTAACAACAATGTTTTGTAAAGCGCATGTAAAATGAATACGGGAATCTGAAAAGGGAATAAAAACCCATTTTCAACTGATGGGGGCTGTCCATGAATGATGTGCACAGTTTGGTTGGGGAAGGGGTACATAATTTTGTGGGAATTTGTGCTAAAAGTAAAACGGCAAAGACTCTTCAGTCGCCTGCCATGCACAATTGTGTTATACTGCAAATAAATAACACAACACCATTTGTTTTATTAGTTTAATAGTTATTCAAAAAGTATGTACAATATGCGCTAATCTGTGTCTTTTACCTGCTATTATGAATACCACGACTGAGGCCTTTCACACAC
>JAQIWR010001217.1:0-14638 GCA_034695945.1 Glomeris hexasticha
ATTTCTCAATGAATGAAGATAAAACTTGGTCGGTTTCTGCAGTAGAGAGTGCTCTTTTGGACAAAAATTATAAAAATATTGTATCTTTTCAGGGAACGAAAATGCAAGCATGAAAGTGGGAAACTGTTAGCTTGTCCCTAATCGGTTGTCCGCCACTGTATATAACTGCATGACATATTTCTTGATAATAAAACTTGAGAACGAGCTGCACAAAATATGAGTGCACTCTGTAAAAAAAAAACAAGATTCCTTAAGTTGGAAAACCAGCATCTTGACAAAGTGGAAGTTGTGACCGTTTCAAGATGACACTCTCCATTACCGTTATCTCAACTTTGTAGGGGCTCTTTTAAAATAACAGATGACCGCTGATGAACCTTGTGCTAAACGCTCCGAATGCCTTGAATACTCCAACTAATCATTTACTCATTTGCTCATTTGCTGATATCCTCTGAGGCACTGAGCACCACCTAGGGTGAGTGGTATAGTGACTTGGTCTTATGAACATGTCTGTGAAACAAGTATTTAATTGCTGTCATTGCTAATTAACTCATCCTTATAATTAATAAGTATATTCTATAAATATCCATTACGTCTTGTTAAAAGTTATATTCGTGATTGTTTATTGCTGGGTTATTCTGTCATTGTGAGAGAAAGAAGCCAGCTATAGCACTTTGTTGACTGTCGGCCATAACGGGAAAAAGTTGGAGGAGTTTTTGAGCACTAACACTCTCTGTTTGGTCGTTTTACTTTATGAATGGAAGGTCAAAGAAACACTTTGTTTTCGTTGTTGGATTTTTATAGGAGGGAACGAGCTCCAGGAACAGGTGTTCTTGCTCAACTGGGCGTGGATATCCTTCCAGAGTGATATTTACGTAGTGAACGAAACGCAAAATTTCGTTCATTTGAAGCTGCTCCGCAGAGGATATTTGGGAGAAACAGCTTTTGTAGGCAAGTTGTTCAAATGGGAATGTAAAACATATGATCAATATCTAAGCTTCTAAAATAATATTGATGAAATGCAGGTGTTTCGACAACAGATGGGACAGCACAGAAGGGAAGTGACTTCCATGGCTCTTATGGACGTCAAGTGCAGTTCAGTCCTGGACAGACTGAGGCATCATGGAGACTTCGACTGTTACCTGACACACATTTGGAAAAAGGGGAACACCTGGAGGTTAAATTAGGAGATCCTATCATGGCAGCACTGGAATCCCCTAGTAGTGCCACTGTAACCATAATAGATGATGAAGACGGTGAGTCCTTGCGGAGTTTTCATATAAGTTGCTTCATTTATGGAAAATGGTTTATTGTGCATTTCAGAATCGACAGTCGCTTTCACGATTTCCAGGTACGAAGTTGAGGAAAATGTGGGTGAGCTTTTGATCGCTGTCCATCGTTATGGAGACATTTCCCAAGAACTGGCTGTTGTCTGCTCAACTCAATCAGGTTCATGTTAAGGCATTAATTTATTGGAAGTGAGTGCACAAAGGGGTTTGTATTAAATAATTTTATATGGTTTGCAGGGAGCGCAAGTGGGACCATACCTAGCACGGTGCTTTCGTTCTCCGATTTCATCACTCGACCCGAAGGGTCCAGTAGCCTGTTGCGATTCGCAGCCGGACAGGCACATCATACTTGCCGAGTAATAGTTATTGATGATGCTTTACATGAGGATGACGAAAACTTCTTTGTCGCCCTTTCTCTACCTGTCGGAGGCCGCTTGGGAGACAATCACCGCATAGAAGTGATCATCACATCAGACCCTCTAGATGGTAAATCAACTGTACTATTTTCATTCAAATAGTTATTCATTACACTACTATTAGTATGGTTAGCTTTGTACAAAGCACTTATTGCAAGCATTGTATGTGAAGCAAAAGGAAAGTTCCCCCTTGAGGTTCGGCTTCGTTGAATAGCATTTGTGCCTTCGTGGAAAACCCACCCGATGGGCAAAAAATATGAGATTCCGTATTTTTCATGAATGAATCACTAATAAGAATAAATTGTACATGTAGATCAGTGGAAATTGCAAAGCATATTAAACGGAGCAATAATAATAAAATAACACACCTTTCTTATTTTTCTCTAGTCGCTCATTTTCATTTCGCTGAAGAATCGTATTCAGTGGACGAGAGCGATAGTCACTTGGAGGTGTCCATAGTTCGTTCAGGACCTGATTTGCGACGTCCAGCTGCCGTCACTGTTCAATCAAGACCCACTGATCCACCATCTGCTCTTGGTAAAGTACTATGTCATGTATAATATGAGCATTGAAATTTCGCAGCAGTAATGTACAATTTTAACAGTATCATATTTTAAAAATAAAACCTTCTAATACTTTTCGGATAGCTCATGTACTTTCTAACTCTGCGCACTGTACTTTACCGAAGATAATAATACACTTAATTGTATTCTGTCATAAAATGAGATTTTCATGACAGTTTATATTCGGAAAATGCTATTCTGACAGGTTTCTATTTTAATTTTGGCAATTTTAGCTGGAGAAGATTATGTGGCAGTGGGCCGCACCCTTCATTTCCCTCCAGGGGTAGCTAGGCAATCGTTAAGGGTATCTATCATCGATGACCTTTCTGAACCTTTAGTGGAGGGAGTCGAAATATTCGAACTGGCACTTCGTTTCCCAACTAATGGTACACTAGGAATCCCTGAGAAGACTGTATTATCCATTGATGACACCAAATCTGACCGTAGGATATATCTTTCATTTATATTGACTTGAAAGAATTTCCCGTTAACAAGTTTTTACTTGTGTTGTAGTTGCCCAAGTGGAATTCTTGGAAGTTACATACTCTGCATCAGAAGATGATGGGAAAGTGACAGCTGTTGTGGTACGGACTGGTGACGTCAGAGGGGAATCTTCAGTGAGGTGTTACACTCGCCAAGGAACAGCAAGGGTGACCCAAGACTTTGCAGAACGGCCAGACACAGATTCATCGCTTGTGGTCTTCTCCAAAGGAGAATCACATAAAGAATGCACATTACTGCTTGTCCGAGATGGAATGCATGAGCTGGAAAATGAGGAACTACGTTTAGTCCTAGGATCTCCAACTGGGGCAATGATAGGTGCAAAGAATGTCACCAGGATACTCATCAACGATCGCAATGACAGTAAGGCAAACTTTATTAATCTTTCCAAAAATTTGCATCATTCAAGTTATGCGTTGGGTTTGTTTTCACAGAACCTGTGATTCGTTTGGAAAGGACTCGGATGACAGTGCAGGAACCTCAAGGTTCTGGGGAGGTTGGTGTCGTTGAGGTAGCTGTTGTCCGCACAGGTGACTTGTCCGGAACATCAATAGTCCGAATTCACACCAAAGATGGATCAGCCAAGTCTGGAGAAGATTACCACGGATTCTCCCGAGGTAAATCAATAACAACCATGTCGGCAGTACGTTGTTATGACGTTACTTTTACGTAGAAACAATGTCTGCATGCTCTACTGTTAAAAATATAAATGCACAATTTACGAAAATCCATGATCTTACTTTTGCTCATCTGCTTACAATTTAACTGCTGTTTACATAACATTAAATTATGCTAAAGTTATTTGTTAAATTTAGATGCTTACATGCTTATGTCAACTACAGTAAAATATCATCAAGAGTGAGTTCAATAATTTTTGTTTCATGCCCTGTTTATAAAATGTTTCAATTTTTGTTTGTTATTTATAGTTGATTTTTATGACTTATTACTGCAGGCTTCGCTTTTAAACATTTAGAAACGGACAAATTAACTCAACTATATTCAAACGATGAAAACATTAAGGTTCACATAAGTGATCATCAAAGAAACAGTATTTCTGTGTAGTATTTTATTGGTTCCAAAAGGATGTTCTACCATGACAAAGGTTTTATCTAATAATTATTTTATGGAGTTGTTGGAAACAAGTTATACCTCTTGGCTATACATAATGTAATCTATAATCATTTTATGGCAGTATGGAGTATAATTTTACAGTGCACATAAAAACTATTAAAATGTAAGCCATAAAACCAGTCTTTTTACATGAGCATAACACTCTCTGTAAATTACTCCTAATAAATGATAACCCTTCACAGCGAAACCTCCCTGAAATGATTTATATGTATATTTCTTATGAGACAATTTTATGACACATTCTTTATCGCTGCATATATACAGGTTTTACTATACGAGCATACTTAACAGCATGTATTATTTATGGCTGAAATTCTAAATGGTTTATATTGTGCTGCATATTTTGATGAAATATAGAGTTGACGTTTGGACCGAATGTGACCCGGTTGACACTGGACATTGAGGTGCTGAGCGACACCCATAAAGAACACAGAGAAGTATTTACAGTTCATCTTCGACCTGACAAGCAACAGTTGGCCGAAATCAAAGATACCAAAGCTATGGTGTACATTGAAGAATCGGAGGTGCTGGCTGATGTAACATTCCCTTTGCCACCGATGGTCGTATCACTTAGAGATTATGATGATGCCAATGTTCAAGTTCAGCCAAGCAATGGCTACCCTGTAATCTGTATCACAGTAAGTAGTTTCGCTGGAATATGTTAGAATAACTATTATTATTTTTTATTGTGTACTAATTGTAACAATAATATGGCAGTCATGTGATCCGAAACACCCGGATTTTGCAAAAACAAGTACAATATGTGCCAGGGAAAAAATCGACGATACGAAAACGAAATTCAGTTGGAAAATAGGATCTCCTATTGGGCAACCTGGAATTACTGACCACCTAAAGGACCTGGAGTCCACTACCTTCTTCACGGGCACTCATGGAATAGTACTAGATAGCATCTATTTTTCAACTGGTAAGTATTATCTGTAGTGAATGATCCCTGTGGAAATTAAACATTAGTGTGTGAGTGCATGCAGGTAGAATGTGTTGGTTAATTTTTATTTGTCATTTGGTTGTTAGGAAGTCGCATTCAGTGTGCTGCCCGTGCAATAAGCATTGACGGCAATCCTGGACATGAACTTTTAAGCCCGGTTGTCACCGTATCAGACGAGGACGGTGTTTGCACACCGCGTGACCGCGGATACTTTGGTGCTGATCCTTTTACAGCCCGATTACGTTACCTAGGTAACTTTTCTTCTCCGTCATCTCGCTAAATATTAGGTGTAATAATTAAGTATTAATTTCCATTCAGGTCCAGGTGAAAGGGAACATCCAAATCAAGTCCGGATTTCTGTCGTTGTCCCGCACCGCGATGGGATGTTGCCGGTGATCTCCACCAGACCGCTGACTCACTTTGAGTTCATACTCAGCCCCGACGGTTTGAGAGTTGGAGGACACCCATGTTCAAATCTACTTGATGTTTCCGAAGTCCGAACCCAGTATGGGTTCATTACCCAGGATACTAAGAATCCTGGTGTGTTGGGTGAAGCCGAACCTTATCAGTTCAGTCCTCAGCTGCGTGGAGAAAAGACTCTCAGGTGTCTAACTGTACTTTAAGTAACACTATAGCTGAACTTTAAGGAAGATTGCAAAGTTACATTTTAATTCCCCTTGCAGATTTTATCGGAATTTAGACCTTGAGTCCTGTATGTGGGAGTTTGTCAGTTACTACAACATGTCAGAGCTGGTCAACGAATGTGGTGCAAATATTGGAACGGACGGCCAAGTGAGATGCTGTAATGCGTTAGATTGCCCATCACAACTAAAAGTGTTCATATTAGTGAATTGACATTTCGTAGGTGTTGGATTTGGTGCAGTCATTTGTGTCTCTATGGGTTCCTTTGTACGTGTCGTACGTGTTTCACTCTCTGGATGCATCGGGTGGATGGCAACACAATGATCTGGATTCCCAATTGCGTCTCACTTTTGTTTACGATACTGCAATCTTATGGAGCGAAGGCATTGGAGCCCCTCAAGAATCTCCTCTTCAAGGTAAAAAAAATAGCATGACTGCATGTCATTCGCTTTGCATCAGTGCATCAAGAAAATTAAACATTTCACCTAAAGCTTTGAAGTATACTCACAGCACTCCGAATGTTCCAAGCCCAATTAAAGGATTAGTCAAGTGCTCCATTGTTCGCCAATTAGCCGTCATTGTTTGCTAATTAACCGTCAGGCTGGGGATGCTACCTACTTGAATAGAGTTGACTGAACAAAACCGGATTGGACATTAGAGCGTTTAGCTAATCCTATAATTTGGCTTGGAAGATTCGGAGTTCTGTGAGTATAACATGGGAACATGCTTACCCAGTGGAGTACAACTTATATATATATATGAGATCGTTGCCTAGCTAAACATTGTTTTGTTTTTATTGGAAGGTTCACTGTATCCCTCGAGCATGCGCATTGGAGAAGATGGGAAACTGGTTGTGAATTTTCGAACAGAGCCAAATTTCCGTGGATATTTTGTCGTTTCCCATCCGAAAAGCCCAGTTAAATCTATTGTAACATCCAAAGAGCGACCGGAACTCCCAATCACCCTTGAAGTTGTGAGGTCGTCGTTGGATCAGCAGGAATGGCGTTTTACGTCAGAATACTCGGTATTGGTACCACCAGTGTTGTATAATAAATGTTCGTAAATGGATGTTGCAATTTAATTTGAGTTGTATTTTATAGGTACGGGATTACTCAGGGACGTATGAAGTGAAATTGGTGCCATGCACCATATCAAATGTTGAAGATTTTCATTCCGGCAATTGCCATCCTCGAGTACCATTAACTTTCGAATTGCCAGTTCGCTTTCAGCAGGTCAGCGATCCTGTGCCTGAAGAATTCAATTTAAACACTCAATTCCACGTGATTCACAAACGAGAGTTAAGGTTGACAGACGCTACGAACAGATTGCAACAAGATGCTGACGTTGCATTCAAACCTGGTGATACAATATATGGTCTGATCATGATGGACCCAGTTCAGAGTATGGGAACAACTTTTTGGGTACATGTGGAAAAATGTTTCCTGTGTGCCGGTGTTGATGGCTATGTCCCCAAGTATGATCCTACAAGCAACGAGTTTGGCTGTATTGCTGATTCTCATTATTTGCAGCACAAGTTTAAAATAATAGTAAATTGCATATTAAATAATCCGACAATTTTACAATTAGCACTTTTATTAATATAGATTTTAACATTTATAACTTCCAGGATAAGGCAGCGCCAAATTCATGCGATGTCCAATTCAGGAATGTGTCTTTCAATGCCATGCTGGCCACTGATGACTACAATTTGGATGTTGGAACTCTGCTAAGGCAGCCTGGTGCTGATGGATTCAGTTTTGACTCGACACCACTTTTCCAAGTAAATTAGAAATTAAAATGACAAACGCTGGTAGGTAAAATACAGTGTGGCCATGTTTTGCATATTCAGGTTCCTAAGGGAAGACAGTGGTTTCTTCATTGCATTTACACAATACGAACGCAAGGACACAGCGATGGTCCACTTGCCAAAAGAAGTATTGAGCATGTAATTGTTGCCACCAGCTCTCAAAGAGACAAAAGGAGCATAGTAGACATAGATGGTATTGGCTCCAACGGCAAAGGCACCAACATGCACCGTCTTCTGCTGGACTTCAATGACGAATCGCACAATCTTGTTCCATCCACAGAAGGAGAAGAACAGGACATTTTTCAAGCTGCCATTCTGCCAGCAATTATTATGATTGCTGTTATCCTGTTCGTGATTTTCGCAGTGGTAGCTTTTATTGTGTCTTGTAAGAAACACCGGCAAAACGCTCTCCCGGCAAGAAGCGGCAATGCAAATGCAGGAAATATTGCCAAAAGAGACTTAACTATCAACAATGGTGTTCCTCTGCAGAACTGCTATGGTGATTCAACCGAAGTTTGAAACTACTAATACATTTCAGCGATTATATACCTCAAATGCACGACTACTAATCGTTTTAATTCATCCTCATGCAATATTTTATATTCAGTACTGTAATATAATTCTTCATGTCATTACCACATTAGTTATTAAAATTGAGAATTGTTTGAAACAATGATTAATTGAAAGCATACTTTCTTGCAAGAAATGGTGTAGATCCTGATTGCAATACAATATGGTAAAGAACAGTTCTTGTACATATACCATATTCTCAGCTGACATGGCAAATGATGAACTAAATTTATTTGGAAGCTGCTTGGTGCAAATGAAAAATCACCCCTCTAATGTCCCTATATAGACTTTTGTAAACGTAATGCTGTTGATGTAGGGAGAATGCCGTTGAAATGGTATCCCTCTTATTCTGTTTCCAAGTTCTCCCTTGAAGGATATTTCGGATCTCTTCGCAGTAAACTAATTTCCAAAAATAAACATGTCTCAATTTCATTGGCTTTCTTGGGAGGAATTGGTAAGATCTTGGTAAGATTGACATTTATTTTTTGAAACAACAGCAAAGTATACATATTATTATAGGATTTTAGGTACAGAAAAAGTAATGGGTTATTTGAAAAGCCGAAGTTTAGATGAAAAGTATGAAAAGTATATATAGCTTCAGCCGAGATAATTTGCAATGTATTTCAGGTATGCGTGTGAAATAAATAATTTTGTATACTCGCAGCACTCCAAATGTTCCAAGCCCAATTAAAGGATTAGCTAAACGCTCTATTGCCCAATCCGGTTTAACCAGTCACCCCAATTCAAGTCCCTCACGGCTATACTTGCACTGCCCCGACTGTTCCAAGCCAATTAAACAATTATCTAAAACGATCTATTGTCCTTCAATTACACATGATTCAGAAAGCTGGTTTGTTGAAAGAGGTGACATCATAAATCCGGTTCGCGCCCCTCATGTTCGATTAACGAACAACAGACCGTTTAAGATAAGTGTTTAATTGACTTGGAACAGTCGGGGCAGTGCGAGTATAGCGTGAACAATGATGGGTATTTGGCGATCGAACAATGGAGCACTTAGCTAATCCTTTAATTGGCTTGGATCATCTGATTTATGATACAGGTATTTGGACTGCCAGCAGGAAACCATGAGTAATTGTTGAGTTGCAAGAGTTGGAAATTTCTGGGGCTTCAGGTGAAAACGCTGCCAAGTGTATACAGAGTGGGGCAAAAATCTATGAACAGCAGAACCTCTCTAAGCTAATAACATTTGGACCGGAGGTTTGTATTAGTTTAGAGAGGTTATTTGTTTAGGGAGGTTCAAATGGACCTTTATTACAGATAACTGCCATGGTGTTGACTTCTATTTGGCTTTTCCGTATACAGAGACGAGGAGAAATTTAATTAACAATGCTAATTGCATCAGTTACGCATTCACAGGAAGACAATCTTTGAATTCAGCTTATCTATAATAATTACGGTCTTCCTGGAAAATATGTTCATCTTAAACCATCAATTAGAAAGTAATATTTTTGTTCTTCTAGTTGTCTATTGTTGTTGGTTTTTCGCAGTGAACTCAATTACTATGGCATAATTGATATTTCAACAATTTATAATTTCTACTCATCAGTGAGAATTCGCAATAAGTTCTATTGCAAGCTTACACATTCTCCATGTAATTAATAATAGAAGTAGCATTTACTACCGCAGAAGTAATTACGAAATGAGATTGAAATTTGTGTAAGGTCAAAGTGCGTTCACACAAATACAGGTTATTACAGAGCACTAGGTGGATTTCATGCAACAATCTTGGAAGATGATTGTTCGTTTGGTTCGCTGCTCAATCGTCGCCTCAAATGTGATATTTTCGGTAAGAAAATCTGCTTAATTCATTTGAAGGAATTAAATAGTGTATGCCGAAATGTAATTTTAGGTTTTGGGCATGACTATCATTGTGATGTCCGTTTTGCTCAATTCATGGAACAAAGAACTGTTAGACGTTGCTATCCACGAGAGCACGCCTGAACCTGATTACGTAACATATAGTGGTGATTCAGAGCAAGAAACTGATATTTATGTGGAAGAGGAAATTGAAGGCCCATTGTCAGCACCGATCATTACTTGCCTATCGGCTGGTATAGCGATGACCATTGTTAGTGCTCTGGGATACTGGGGAGCTTGTTGCAAATTCCCTCTCATCATTTTGATTGTTAGCTATGAGTTTGCATGAAGTCTTTGGCAATATGAGCACTGTGTTTTATAATGTTATTCATGTATGAAAATGCAGCATGTCATTCTTCTTGCACCTTTAACTTTATTGGATCTGGCTGGAGGAATATCATTGGTCATATTCAAGGATACTTTTTTGAAAGTAAGTATAAAAGAAAGGTGCTTTGTTTTTGCTGAAGATGTTATTTAGATTTGAGAAAGTAAGCGAATATTATAATTCTTATTTACTTCCTTTAGGGTTTTAAGAATATCACCATTGGAAGTTCACCATGTGAGGTAAAAGAATTACATTGCACGGCCCGGGGCAATATAGTGGATAACCTTGTATAAATATCTTGTAAATCGAGTTCATTTCTAACGTAAAAATAGTGTGGATTATAGCACTATATTGCTCCTATACAGTCCTTCAATTTTTCCAATAGCATAGGCTTCGATCATGACGTTCATAAGCTTATTGTCCAACAGCGCTGCGCCAAACTGTCCAATGCCATCGATCAAGTTTCCCGCCCTTTAGCGGGCCTCTTATTAATTGTGGGAACATGCCAGTTTCTTATCTTGGCCATTAGCATTTTTTATTTCCGGGTACTGATATGGCAAAAACATCGGTGTACCCGGAGAACAGCGCTGCCTTTGACGTCCATCGAGAGTGAATCCGAATCGTCAACTGAAACTCCAACTGGTAAGAATAGCATTTTTAATGACCAAATGCGAATTATGTTTTTTGCGTATATGTAATTAAAAACTAAAAAATCCTACTCCATCAGAAATGTATATGTCACAGTACGTTTGAAAATACGTATGTATGCAAAATTACTGAACCAGTAAGTATGAAAAATTTATTTTAAAACATTTAATTACATAAATACCGGTTGTCTCCCAACCTTCAAATTTGTTTAAATTGTGCGCGCCATAGTGTTAGTTAAGTTAGTTAGTTTATTTAGGTTAGGTTAGGTTTTTTAACGCGCCAACGGCTTGCGTCGTGAAACACGATTTTCGCAAACGTACTAGTATGTATGCAAAATTACGGATTACCCAAACGTACTGTAACATATATATATATTATATTATGCTGATATATTGGCTATATGCTGTTGTATAGTAGCCCTACATAATCTATAATACAATCTACATTTGCAGAGGGAATTAATTATTAAGCACAAAATCTTTTATTTATTCTAATGCTTGAGAACTAAGTTAACATTCATTATTGACCGTGCAAATATATGACCACTGGTACATTAGAGTTGGAGTAAAGAAGGTGGAAAATCAAGTCAAAAATAACGTAATTGCTATATTTTAGAAAATTAAATTAAAGGTGAACTGACAGGGTAAATTTCTTGCAACCGATTTCTCTGAAAACTTTCCTATGCATGAACAACATGTATTTGCATATGTCCAATTTTTTTCTAATTTTTCCACCAGTTCGTTTTTGTAATAAAAATTCGCAAGTATAGGTCCTCAAAAGTCCTCACACTGTCAAAGTTTACATCCAAGACAGTGCGTATGGCATGCCACTCGCAGAATGTTCTCTCTCCTAGCCTCTCTGCACAGGCCCAAAAACATACAAACTTCAATCTGTTAAAACCCTTTTAATACATTTTTATAAATGAAAACAAATGAACTCATAGTTTTAATTTTAACCATTCTTTCTACTGTGAGAATATCATGGGGTGTTACAAAACTATGTCAGTTCACCTTTAATTATTCTTTGCAGAAATTGTGGAAAAAGCCTCCCTTCCAGAGCAAATTCAATTGACACCATTTGGTGGTGAGTGTGACCATTAATGTTAAGTATACACATTATTTTCCCCTTGCAACGTTTTAGTGAAATAAATTTCTTGGTTTCAGTTTCATGCATGGGCCAACCTGCAGGATGCATGCATGCATTCTTTACTTCTGCAGTTGCTACATAATAAATGAACACACAAATAAATACATATATACAGCTCGTTTTCATTCTCCACGCAATTTCCATGCACATGTACAATGCTGAAAATTTAATAGGTAATGTCCGGGAAATTGGTAGTTTTTTTTGTCCACTGTATATACAGTACATCTGGCAACGTTCCTATACACTAGTACTATACATAGTAAAAAAAATTGTTTCAACACCTTGTGTAGCTCTCTGTTCCCAGGAGTGCACAAACCACAGGGGTTGGTGTCAAAATCGTCATTTTAAATGAGGCAGAAAAGTGTTGGGATTTTGAGCTAGCTGCCGAAAATAGATTCGACCGCAGACCAAATCATTGTCACTTAAACTAAATCCCTCAGATAAAACACATGCCACAATATTTGCAAAATCTCACATGCCTTAGACATCAAAGTAAAAACAAACCCACTACCATACATTTACATATACAAAATATATATAACGGCTGTAGGTATTCAATCTTCTCAACCAAATCACTATTTTAAAAATTACATTCGTATGTATAATAAGTATTAAAATGTGATTATAAATTTTAATGGACATTTGTATATTAAAGCAGCTGTTTAGGGCAAAAATTCAAAATTCACAACTTTATTATATATAAATGTAAACTGGTTTGACAGCTATATGTCACATTATGAGAATATTTGGTCATGTGACATGATCATATTCTAAAAAAGTATTTCATATGCAGCCATTGTTAATTTATTGTACAACAATAAAGAAATGGACTTTATTCGGCATGGGATGATTTCTAGAAAAAACTTTAAATTCTCGATTAAATAAAATTTGTATTATTGTGCATGAAAATCAGTCATCAACCATGCATCTGCATACAAAGACATACAAAAGCCGGTATCCAACTGAAGCCCGTTTTCCAATTGAAGCCGGGTCATTTAGGATAGACAATGATTAAAAGCCGGTTCCCAATACAAGCCGGTTATCGGGGTAAGTTTAGCTTCCCTATCAAAATTTATGTACTTTCATAGGGTATATATGGTATTGCAAACAATAAAAGCCTGTCTCTAATAGAAGCCGGGTTTCTATTGGAAGCCCATCTCGAAAATCCAAAATTTGAATACAGGCCCGGGCTTCTATAAGAAAATTTACGGTAGAACAAACCGTTTTTCATTTTTCAGAAAAATCAATTATATTAATATAGGGATTTAATAATTAATTGATTATTTATCTTCAATATAATAAATAAAATAATATTAATTACTGTGGGGCAAACATTATTATTTATAAATTTTTATTGCAATGACAGCACATAACATTTCATTTGCAAGTTAGTATGATAAATTAGCAAAATCTATAGTTTGCTTTCAATGTAAATGTTTCAATGTATACTGCAACACTTCCTGTAGATATTATCTATTACATAAATATGTCATTCAAATTTCCACTAGATCTATGCAATACACTGCATAAAATCCTACAATACAACCGCAATAACGACTCATAAATGCAAATGTCATAAAACAGGATCACATGGCGACCATAATCTGCAATAAATTCATCCACATCTTCAAGTTATACCCCATACATGCATGCATGTCTGCTCAATATACATATATAGGAGAAAAAAATATTGCAAATCCCCCCAGGCTTAGTACAAGCTGTAAAAATATTTCCTGGATAGTAATCCAATTAAAAGACGTGGTTCATAATCGGATTTCTTATTTAAGAGACATCTGAGAAATGGCATTTGTTTCCTGCCTATTATGTTTCATTATGTGCGAATGAATTAATTAGATTACATAGAGTTTTTATTTATTGATTTATTTATTTGAGAAGTATACCGAGATAAAATAATCTGGTTATATAACAGATTAGTTTCAATCTTGAAATCAGGAATAGGAAAATATTCGGAAATATAGTCTTAAATCCACTACATTTTCAGTCTATCATTATAGAAACTATTTTCTTGTGTTAGTCCTAACTATTTACAACTGTAATTAATTATCCACATGGTTTTGTACAATTAAACATATATTAAACATATAACACATAAATGTAGAAATGAAGGGTTATATATGCAATAACATAAAATCTTAATCGCGGTGAATTGTCAAAAAACAACGATATATTATCATAAATAATTCCACGATTTGAATATGATTACAGATGCAAACTATCAATTGATGCAGTCGGTTTTTTTTACCAGTTCTTCATGCATGAACATGTATAATTTAAAAAAAAGGAGAACACAGGGGTGTACAGTGTGTACCTGATTTAGATGAGCAGACTAGTTGCAGGTTCTTCGACATAAAACCGTTTATGTTGCAGATTTGTGCACAACAAAAATATATAGTAAAAAAGAAAAACGTGTGTTGGGAACATCCGACTGACTGACACTGGGCCACCAGTTGCTTTCAGTGCGGTGCAACGACGATCGAAAAGATCCTCTCTCCTCCAATCGAAATGCGCGCAGAATGCAGTCGCAAATTGACGTCAGAGTCGGTCGCAGCGCTCTCTGGCGGCCAGGTGCCAAACCACCCACCCGACACACATCCCCCAAAGCTACAAATCCAGGACATTTTTATGCCTCTCGAATAGAAGCCACTTCTCTAACCCGACATATGCTGTTCCCTCCCAACTGTTATACAGGGTGGACCAAAAGTCTGGGCCTTAATTTATATAAATAAAACGGTGGCAATTAGAATAAAAACTATCTCAC
>JAQIWR010001218.1:0-14637 GCA_034695945.1 Glomeris hexasticha
TTTGTGCTAATTTTGCATGCTAATTCCTATTGTACATTCAATATTTGGAATGTAGGAATTGATGATATCACTACCGTAGCAATTTATTCAGATTTTCATCACATTTCGAGACCAAAATTTTGTGTCCGATTATTTTTTTTGCTCACTGTACATGATATGACAGCTGGAGACAAAACACTGTTAATTATCTTTACAACGAATTTGGCATAAACACAAACGCAAAACATGACATGGCCGAGTTGACACATTGCATTAGGAAACAATTCGTAGTATCACAGTTGGTATATTCCAAATGATGAGTGGTGTGTAATTTATCGACTTTTTACGTGTACATAATTATAAATCTTCATAAAACATTGTAGTTTGTGACACAAGGATGACATATAGATACAGTATTGACTTATTAAAATTTGGCAGCTGATTGACAATTAATCAATGTCAGAATGTCCATTCATAAGTCTAGTTGATGGGTGCAGTATACAAGTGGCATCGGTTGTCCTTGTATGGAAACAGTTTGCAACGTTCAGTTGAGCATTTGCCCCACGAATGAAACGTAGTTTGGAGACATGAGGGTGATGAATAATCGTCTGTCTCCTTGCAAGAAGTAGAATTATCCTGCTTCATTCGACATGGGGCATCCTGAACAGGACCATATCGGATTAGACTATACTGTTGTCCCACACCTCGTGTAACATCAGATAAATGCATAAAAGAACTGGTGGTCCAAACCCAGTATGTGAATCTGGTCCGTAGTCGGTGTCCGTACTGTGTACCATGATGATACAGTACTGGTTTCCACTTGTGTCCATGTTGTGTTGTTTCCGTAATCAAATAAACATGGTATAAATTTATTATTTGTGTTTCCCGGAGTTGTTTTTATTTGAGGTAATAAAAGATAACGTAATATGTAGTTGTGTCATGTGTTTTTTTATTTTATTTTCGCATCTGCTACTAAGAACTGGAACATTGTTGTTATTGAACGTGTTATTGCAATGTTGTATGTTCTTTATTTATTTGTTGATGTGTCCTAATTGTGAAATTGAAGTTAAATCTGTATTTGATGGACTATTTTATTTGAGTAAAGTGTATTTAAAACTAAGAGAAAAAAACTTTTAACAATGTTATGGTGCTTTTTTTACATTACCTAGCCGAAGAGACCAGAAGTTCCCAGCCTGAAAATGAGGATGATGATAATGATCAAGCAGAAGGAAGAGTTATAAAAATGGGTTCAAGATTAGTTGGAATTGGGAACGATGTTTCCAGGAGTGAAGCAGTTGCCAGAAACCTGAACGAGTTCATCCCAGCAACCAAACTGAAAGGCTTAGAAGATTGGGTGGACGAAGGAGATTTTTACGCCAACTACCAAGCCAATACGGAAATTAAAGTCCAATTTGAAATGGAACAACTTATGAATTTCCCCACTTATTGGAAAGTGTTTGCCTTCGAAAAAGGGGACATCTCCAGGTTTCCGCAACCTCCTCGAGATCGCCTTGGACTTCTCGGTGTAACGCTGACTGAATGTAACTGGTTTGTCTCTTGCGAGAAACTAACGGTGATTTGTTGTACATGCAGGTTACTACGTGATGGATGCTGCTTCCCTGCTTCCTGTCTTTGCTCTAGATGTTACACCAGGGGATGTAGTTTTGGATATGTGCGCTGCTCCCGGCGGAAAATCATTAGCCATACTTCAAACCATGTGCCCCTGTAAGATTTTGTTAGTACGTAGTTTGTAATTGAAATGGGCATAATCTAATCAATGTGGAATCGCTATTTCAGTGAATATCGTCAGCAATGACATCTCGGGGTCTAGGTTAACGCGGCTATGTAACGTGTTCAAATCTTACATCCCCGATCTGAGCGAAGTACATGGTCGGTACAGTACCACTTGTCACGATGGCACGTACTTTGAAAGTCAGCAAGACTATTTTAACAAGGCACGTTTGCTTAAAAATTTAGTTACTGATTGGACAATTGATATTAATACGTGATTTTATATAATTTAGATTTTGGTCGATGTACCTTGCACGGTTGATCGGCACTCCGTAATGGAAAATGACAACAATATATTCAAAAATACAAGGATTAAAGAAAGGGTGAAACTGCCAGAACTGCAGACTAAACTACTTAGGTAATTTGATTACAGATTAAAAGTTTAAATGTTGTAGTTATATTAATACTAAAATATGGAATTTTTCTTGCAGTTCAGCATTGAAAGCTGTGAAAGTTGGTGGCACAGTGGTGTACTCTACATGTTCGCTTTCACCCGTCCAAAATGATGGTGTTGTCCACATGGCCATCAGGAACGTCTGGGAAACAACGCAAAATTGCTACACGGTGAAGGACCTGTCGTCATGGTGCATTCCGATGAAATTTTTATACCAAGAGAAAACTGACACAAGGTACGGTGTGACGGTGCTTCCTTCCTTGTTGGCAAACTTTGGCCCAACTTACGTCTCAAAGATTGTTCGTAACTCGTAGAAAAGTAATTAAACAATGTGCTATAAACTTTATTGGTCTTTATTGTAAAATGGAGAATCATCATAGTTTTCAATGATCAGCTGTTTAAATCGCCTCAATTTAACTTGAACTTTGCTTGCTTCAGGATTATTGGCGAGTTTGATGGCTAGAATAACAGTCCTCATGACTTCTAAAAATTTGTCGGATGTTGGGCTGACGCCTTTTATTACGTCTATCTCATCCCCAACGTCAACCTGTAAAACAAAATTGTATCAGCATTATTTTTTAAATGAAATTGTTTGACTTCAACAATATTATTTATACATCAATGCTTTTCTTCAGTACTTTTCTTCCGTTCAGGCGAATGTTGCTTGCGTAAAATGCAGCTTCGATGTCACTTGATTGTAAACATTGTAAATTAATTAATACTGTTTTATAAACTGAATATTTATGCAATTATTATTTAAAACAACATTTTAATTTTTAAATTGTAAATATACCTTTTTGGTATTCCAAAAGCAGATTTAAGCACATTGTCCAGTCTCATAGAAGATACGTGTGTTGTTATATCCTTATAGTCTCCAGGCGCAGTGTTGATTTCATCAGAATTTATTTCTTTCACAAAGTCCCCCTCATCATCATCCTAAAGTCACAGGAAAATTAAGAAGTCATGTTGTGCAACTTTATTGCGGGAGGATTAATTGCGCGCAACTATCGGTGACGTCATTCGCAAGTCAAGCAAAGGCGTGTTGCAGAAAGTTGCGCGCTAAATTTTTCCGCAAGATGAAATTGCGAAAGTGAAAACTACTTGAAAAGTGCAAATTTAACCGCTTACACCCGATTTCCCACTTGTTTGACGTGATTTATGTGTTTTCCATCGACGCTGCATACAATATGACCAACTTAAGCCAGGAATAAAAGATTTACGAGGGTTTAAGTTGATTTCGTAAATGCTGCATGGTTTTCCGATGGAAGATATATAATGTTTGGTTTGTGCGATGCGTGACAAATTTCGTACCAAAAAATATAATTTACCACCGGATTTTAACCGATGTAGTCCTGAAATTACGTTCATCGTCTAAACCATATGGTCAAAACAAATACCGCATTTGCGGATCGGATATCTTTAGTTTGCAATGCGAACATCCTCCACTTTAATTAAGTGGGCGGGGCGATATGGGCGGACATTTATATTTTGCTTGATTTGATTGGTCGTTGCGATAACTATGTTTAGGTGACGATTTCGGCGGAGCCCCAGACATGGGGCGTGTTTATTTTTTCCTGAATCTGGGATTTGGGGTTCTGATTTACATTTTGTGACGTGTGATTCCGTAGGTAATTCAAAATATTTAAAATATGCCATTTTATACTGTTATAGTTTTGCATGACGAAGATGGCGGCAAGATGAAGATTTTGATAGTCCAAGGATTATGTAACAATTATTTTCGGCCTGGCGGTGTTTATGTATATATAGCTGATAACATTTTTACAATTTAATCGCACACGTGTAATAAAATGATGCAATTTTTTATCTGTAGAAAAAATCGTTAACCCTTGGAGAGCAAAGTCTGGGTATGGTATAAAAGAAAATATCGGCCTTGACTTGAGCCACTCGTGATCAATCTATCGTCTAGTGAGTTCCTTATAATTGGGTGAGTGTATTTTGTTGTACAGTATATCGCATATTGATTAATTCTATCAAACACTCTTGATTCTATTGATTATTTCCTGCATGTAAAAAAACACTAATGATAAATTATTAATTGAATTGGCATGCGAGAATTTTGAACAATTTTGCAAATTTTAAACAGCGGTAGTGAAATTGCATCATCCCTGCATGTAATAGATAAAAAAACATGATTTTTATAAAGTGTCGATATAAAACCAAGAGAGGAGACATAAAGAAAATTCCTTTGATTCATTAAAGTGGACACAAAATTGTCTGCATGTTATATATTGAAATGTTAAAAGTATGTTTCAATGATATGCTAGTATATTAATTTATTATTCGATTGTATATTTGTCAGGTGAAATAGAAGAATGACAGATGTGCCTTGGCCTGAGGATTTTGCTCCTAAGTTGCCCACTTTGAAAGATGCGACAAAAGCTGAAAAGGTACGTGCCTTCACGTACCTCCGTATTTTAAATCGCAATTTGAAAGTTTTTAATTTTTTGGATCATTTCTTAGCTTAATAAGCTTACAAGTTGCTTGAGATTAAGCCGCAAGACCATGGATAAAATCCGTGATGTATTCGAAGATGAAATGAAGCTGGGTTTGGCAAAGAATCCCCAAAAAGTTTCTTCTCTTCAGATGGAAAACACATTTATACCTCAACTGCCCAATGGATCAGGTAAAATACAGGATAGTAATAAATACAATAATGTGTTTTAAGAATTTAACACAGAAATTATTGTCTTGTTATAAAAAACTGTGCAGAGGTGGGTAAGTTTTTAGCTTTGGATCTGGGCGGCACAAATTTCCGCATCATCCTTCTGGAACTACAAGGGTCCAATTCGTCACCAATTTGCCTTTCTAAACATTACACCGTGCCAGAAGATACTCGCTTGGGTCCAGGAGAAGAAGTAAATGTACTTGTTGGGCCAAGTAATGTGCGTAAACGTAACTAAAATGTGGTCTATCTTTACAGTTGTTTGATTTCTTGGCCGATTGCATTTACGACTTCACTGTGGAGAACAATTTGCTCGGATACCGGATACCTCTGGGTATGTATTTTCAAGTAGTTTAAACTACAAATTTGTAATAAAATTAACGAACTCTGAACTTGAAACTGGATGAGTTCTATATTGCCTGTTCATGCTTCCTGTTGCAAAGTTTTAAATTCCACAAACAATCTTAATTGCTAAATGAAATTGAACTTTCTTACAAGTCACTATTTATAGATTTGCGAAGCGAGTAAAATGAAATTGAAGATTGCAATTAACTGCCGTTAGACTTCGGCTGTGACATTAACTTCATTTGTTGTATTTGTATCAGGTTTCACGTTTTCATTCCCAATGACGCAACAAGGCCTTGACGTGGGCATCTTGGTCTCTTGGACAAAATCTTTCAATTGCCCAGGAGTTGTTGGACAAGATGCTGTTAAAATGTTGAATGATGCCCTGCACAAAAATAAAGTGAATCCAGTATTTTATTTCTTATTATAAGTGTAATTTTGACTACAGGTTTTTTTTTGTCTGTTTATCCAGAAATTGAATGTGGACGTAGTTGCCATTTTAAACGATACAACTGGAACTTTGGTCCAAGGAGCTTTCATCGACAGCAACTGTGCAATTGGGATGATCTTGGGTACATATTAGGTTCATAATGTTTATATAAAAATATTGAATGGGTCGATAAATTTACGATTTTGAAATATATTTTGTAGGTACTGGAAGTAACGCGTGTTACATTGAGGATGTGGCGCTTGTTGAGAAGTGGGAAGGAGAACACTTAGGAGTGGAAAAGGTTGCGTTTTATTGGAGTTACACAGTTTTGAATGGTGTTTGTAATGAAATTAGTATACGGTCAGGTTATTGTTGATGTTGAATGGGGTGCGTTCGGAGATAACGGAGTCCTAGATTTCATCAAGACTGATTACGACAGACAAGTGGACGCCACCTCGCTTTTAGTGAACTCGTTCACGTAAGAATCCATAGATACAGTTCTGTTTTGAAATCTTATGCTCGTGATTAAGCGTGTTTTTATGGTTATAGATTTGAAAAGTACTTTGCTGGGAAATATTTGGGAGAGTTGGTACGTTATATTTTGGTGAGACTTGCGGAAGAAGGTGTAATTTTCAACGGGAAAACTTCAGATGCTCTTTTAAAGAGCGACTCGATTCGGACTTCTGACGTGTCCAACATCGAAGGGTTCGCGTGGATTTTATTATGTGAAATTCGGGAAGTGAACTTTAATAACAGATAACCTTTCTGATTAAAGTGACTTCAATGAAAGCGTAAGTGTCAATACTCAAAACGTCCTGAAAGCAATCGGAGTTGAATATTCAGAAGAGGATGTGGAGATTGTTCGCTTTGTTTGCGCCATCGTTACAGTGCGTGCCGCGATCCTCGTTGCAACTTGTAAGTGCGGTTGTTCAAATTATATTCTGCATACAATTTAGCACTAGTAAATTAAAATCGATTTGTATTGGATATTTCAAGGTTTAGTCAGCCTTTTAGATAGCATGAAACGGGAGGAAACAACGATAGCTGTTGACGGCTCGCTGTACAAGCATCATCCGCGTTTGCATGACCTGTTGACAGCATTCATTGGTCGATTGACTCCCAAACGTAAAGTAAGCAGAAATTTTGATATGTATACAGTTGCGTTTGAATTTACATATTTTTTATTTTATTTTGAGTTTTAAATACATTATTTATTGTATTTATTTTTAATGTTGTATTTGGTGTATCCGTAGTTATGTAATACTATATATAGTAAAAATGTAATATTGCAACGTGTTTGGCTTGTATGCATATGCAGTTCAAGCTGATTTTGGCTGAAGATGGAAGCGGCAAGGGAGCGGGCCTTGTTGCCGCTGTGGCGATGCGACTTGCGAATGGAACAGCGTAAAATGATAAAATCAATGGAAATTGTAATTGAAGCCAATGCATTTCAATGAAGTTCATGAAGAAATAAATATATACAGTACATATTGCTGGTGTCATTAATTCCATCATAATTAATTCTTATCAAGAGTTCTGAAATATTTATAAAAATGTAGTTAGAAATTCAATTTAAAATATTCCTATATTGTGCACAATAGCGACCACATGAAAAAATATGCAGGGGAGAGTAAATGCAATGAAGATAATGGCGTCGGAAGATATTTCATTTTTCTATTTGAATGTACTGGCATCACAGACGTTATCCATTTCCAGCTGTAAGAGGCGGGCCGTAGCTATTATATCGTCATATGCGCCTGATTGGCAAACGATACATTTAGCTGTTGCGCGATTGGTCCATGAAAATGTGTGACGTCACAAAGCGAGCATTGCTTGTGGCGCCACTGTCGGAAGCGCGAAATGGACGAAGAAGTTATCGAAGAAGGTAAATCGTAAGATATTCTGCGTTTAAATTACGATGAGTATGAAATAAAACATGCATTTTGGGTCCTCATTAAGGTGACGACAACAGTTTGGACTTGTATGCCGATATTTTAGAGCCTGAAGATGTTAACGTGGTTAGTAACCGGAATTAACACTTGCGATATAAGCCTTTTATGGAATGACATTATTAAAATTCGACTTATTTTGTGCGTGGATTTCAGGTGGAAGTTACATCGGAGGAATGCGAAAAATTAAAAGAAGAGTTACAAGTGGCCGTGTCATCGAATAAAACGCTCCAACTTCAATGTGAAATATTACGGAAAAATATATCCGTACTTTACTTGACTGCGAAAAATGAAATCCAAAGAAAGAAAGATCAACTTGCAGATCTTCAGAGAAGGTGAAACAATGAAATTTAATGTGCACTATTTGTATGTAGATGAAACCATAGACATATATACTACTCCTCTTGAAACCAAGTTACACAATACTATGCTGTTAATTAATGTTTCCAGGTATGATGCACTTATCTTTCGGAGAGGCAAGCGGGATGTTGCGCCGAAGCATCTGATGTGAATATATAATTTATATATATTTAATTTTAATACAATCGCATAGAAAATATGTTAACTAATTTTTAATACAGTGTTTCAAGCGAAAGTGAAAGCCCGACATGTCATCAGACCGCTAGTGAGACTGACAAATTCACAAGCGCGCTGGCTGTCAAGAAGTCTTCAGATGAGGAAAACACGGTGAAGGGTGCTAGCATTGAAGATACAGATGCTGTGAAACTAGCCGCCATGCACGGTTTACGTAAGAAGACCGTGAAGAAAACGATTAATAATGAGATCAGTTCTGTTCCACGGCATCAACATGATGATGATTCATCACCTAATCCGATTGAAGGAAGCACCGGTAGTGTTGCATGACGAAGATCGACAAATGGTAAAAATGTTGAAGGCCCGGCCATATAAACCGTCATTTTGTTTATTTTCTGTAACTTGGCATTCTAGGTTCAAAAATTAATGTGATAAATATTTTTGCTGCTTCCTTGTTATGGTTATGAGTCATTCAACATTTTTACAATACCCAACTGTGTGCAAATGTAAAACTGCTAAATATTAACGATGCTGTTATTCTGGTGTCAGGCAAGACTTGCGTAGGAAAAGAACCTGACCGGAACTTACCCAACATTTCCAAAAGCGATACAAAGCCTTCTAGAAGAAAAAACGATGCGGTTCGAACCAAAGAAGGAAACTCCGATTTTGACAAAAATGTTAGGAAACGAAAAACGGATGACAATAACTCTCACGGCTCTTCCAAACGTGCAAGGTTTGAATTAGATGACCTTTCGAGAAAAAAAATGTGACAATTGGGTTGAAAGTTCTGTTGCCTTTTTTGTGTGTTTGTTAACAGACAATCAAATGAAAAGGCAGCAAATCGGCGTGAAGTCACCCCACCGAGGTCAGCTCCTGGTCACGTAAAACTAGAAAGGTGGAGCGCGACGAGAACCTCCTCCAGTTACTCGGAAAGGCCCTTGGAAAGACGAAGAAGATCACGGTCTCGGAGCCGCGACAGGAGGAGAAGCCGCATGCCGAACGACCGCCTTCGTTGACCTTGCATATAATCCCCGATCGTCCGATAAAGTTGTATCTTAACACGTTAGCATTAAAAATAATTAGTATTGTTTCGCTACGCTGGTGCTATCATTGATGGTTTGTTTTCATTGATGGCAATTTTCTTTTAGGGGTACTGCGCAGCAATTACGCGCGCGTATTTGGAGGTGTTCGGAGTGGACATTTCCTGTCCGGTCCTTCCTGGATCTGGAGGAGGAGGAGGAGGAGGAGGAGGAGGAGGCACTCGTGCGAGAAGCTATTATTGGCAGCATCGGTGCATACCGTTCTTGGTTCTCGTGCCGTCCCATCGCACCAATGGGCAGACCTCCACTCTTTGAATACAACACCCCGTAAAATTGCAACGATACACCTCGTGAATGCTATACGTAGTGCGTTTAATGGGGTACCGTAACGACGTTATCCCGCTCTAACTTTTTTAGAAAGAGGTAGCATTGTTTTTTGTCTAAGGAATTATGGGAATAATCCGAATATAAAATTGGTGTCGAAAAAATTGTTTCATACATGTGATAAAATGGTGGCTGTTCATTGCCAAATAATCAAAATTATACCTGTCATTGTCATTAATTATATATACGCTGTCGTATGGGCATGCAGTGATGGAATATTGCCCAAATCATATAGTACAACTTCCAGGTTTGAACTGCCAAAAGGAAAAATAGCCAATTTCTGGGTCAGTCGTGTGAAAGTAGTTGTCAACTTTGATTTTACTGTGTATTTTATATTTTATAATTATGATAATGTATGAGATGACTGGTGTAATGGCCGCCATAGAATACGAGACGAAAATATGGCTGCGGGGAAGTTTTGCCAATTTAAATGGCGGTGTAGATTGTGCAATATTGGAAATTTGTTATTCAAATAGGGGATTGTACTGTAGTTGGCAGGTGCATGTTGTAGTATAGAAAAGTTGTATGCCGTTTTGGTACCGCCGTTATGGCGCTGGATAGTTTAACGTGCGATATTCTTTTAGTGGCGTCGAAACGGCTGCGTTCAAAAGTCTGGAGTAAGCTTGACTCGAGCACTCGAGTGACTTGAACGGGGCGTGGCTTTGCGGCGTGACGCTCCCATGACGTCACAGGACACCCACCTGACGCATGCGCAATGGCGGTTGGCGAAGAACGGCGTCGTCGTCGAGCAACTTCGCTGTTTTTCTTCGCTCGATGTTGTTCTTAAAACTTGGCACTGATGTGGTGTAGAGTTGACTCGTACACGTTTCCGTCCATTGTGGATATTGCAGTGTGGTTTTGAAACGAAAACGCGGTGGAAATTGTGAAAAATGGACAACGATCGGGTGAGGCGAACTCAAGACAGGGAGAACCTGCGCAATCTCATCACGCAATGGAATGCGAACAGATTGGATTTATTCGAACTCAGCGAACCAAACGAGGTAAAAAACCGTTTAAATACTCGCAAATACGACCTCTTCGTTTCTTACAATCTCACTTTTGAGATGCGGAACACTTTGGAAAGTTAGTTTCGTCTTGGACTAACTAGGTTTCGTGTAGTTGCTTTCTCGTGCAACAAAGTTGCGCGAAATTCATTTTATTCGCAATTTGCCCGCGAGTGTTGCAGAGAAATATTGCATACGCGGTCGGTAACATGCAAGAAACTTGCGCGGCCGATGTCCGAGTTAGCGTTTGTAACCGTGGGGGAGATGCGTGGGGAACGGAACAGCGGGGAAATATTGAACATGAGCGTTATTACGCGACTGTCGATGCTATTGGATTCGTTGGAGTCCCACCCCCTGTCGTAAAATAGGCTCGCGAACTATGATTTCCGTTTCGTTTTTTGGGCTGTGGGAAGTGAGAATAGCGGTGAAATATGTGATACGTAAACAAACAAGTATCGGTGTAACGTTGTGGATGGGAAACGGATGGGAGGATGTTAGGAAGTAACGGTTATTTTTCGGTAAATTTGGAACGTATTTGGCGCGCCGCTGTTTCCATGGAAACCCCCATTGGGTCCGTGTATGGCAACATCCGGTCGGGGAAAAAAGGGCCGGTGTTTTCTCATAATTATTATTGACCCCGTATGTATTATACACTAAACTTGCGCCAGTAATAATGCATGCATAATTTAAAATCTAGGATGAAGTCGCCAACCTAATGACCCTAAAGATGACAAAAAGTTGCCCCCAATTTAGGTTCTGAAATTATTTAAACGTTGGCTTTAATTATAATTTCCGGCTCGGATTTATATTGCAATAAGAAATTATATTAATCGTTTTACATTGTGTATTTTTTCCCCGTAGTAATCGATTTCATCTTGCTAATTACGAATTTTCAGGGCTACAGTGGAAAAGTTTGTGAAAAAGTGTTACGGTGATATTTCCATTGAGAAAATGTTTGTTAATAATTTACATATAGAAGACGTAAATTTTACAGGGATTTTATTGTACTATTGTCGTTAATTTTAGTTTACAAGGACGGTGGATGCAGATGGCGCTGCATTCAAGTTGGGATTTTGATAACGCCTACTTTGCACTGCAGATAGGAATGCGCCTCTATAATTTTCCCCTTTTGTTTGAGTGTGCTTGGCATTCTTATGCTGTGACTGCAAAGATTGTACACACCCAACCCTGACCTCGTATAGTTTAGTATTATTGTTATTATGAGTTTTTGTATTCCGTTTAAAGTCACGTGACAGATGACAGCTCAACCATCAGAAATGCTACACATGATGTTTATTTGTTGTAAAGGAGGGGAAAAAAGTAACGGGAGACGAGAGAGTTTTCGTTTGTTTGTAAATTGACAAACGGGGACATTTGTCCGGGTCGCAGGTCACACCGGTTTCAAATTTCAGGCCGCCATTTTCGTCCCGATTCGCACCACAGGGATAATCAAGCATTTACGTATGCTGCGATAGTTTTAGATGTAGATTTTTATAAAATTGGACTACATTTTTATATCTGAATAAACTTTTAAAATATGACGTTTGTAGTTCTAATGAGTTAAATTTTTAAGATGTGTGCATAGTTATGTAAGCTAGTGATTTGTCGATTGTATAATTAAAAAAAGCCGGATCTAATTGGATCTAATTGGATCTAATTGGAATTCGATATAAAAAAATGGCCTTGTTTCTACTTTTGCCGCGACTTTTGCATTTGAAGGATGCCAGGAGCCAGATCCCTGGGAACTTTATATGTAATCCTCAACTTGAGAAATGTAGGAAGGGATTTGGATATTTTTTCCCCAGGGATTATAAGAGATCTTGGAAACGGAAAGATGCAGTTTGACGTGTGATGATTTTTTTGTTCGTTGTTTTTACGATTACTTTAGGACCTGGAGTTTCACGGGGTTATGAGATTCTACTTCCAAGATGCTGGACAAAAAGTTGCTACAAAGTGCATAAGAGTGTCCAGCACTGCAACTGCCAAAGCGGTCATCTACACACTGATCGAGAAATTCCGGCCAGATTTGAAAATGCTCTCATTTCCTGATTATGCTCTCTACGAGATTCATGAAAATGGAGGTGAGATATAATTACATAACTACATGAAATCAAATGTGATGATTGACTTCTTTAAGTACCCATGTGACGTCCAGGTATTGCAGGATAACAATATAAACAGTGTGCACATTCAATTATGTGTTTTATTTCTGACTTCATACAGCACTTGTAATTTTCATTACATGATATTCTTATGGTTAGCAGGACTGTGCAGAATAATTAAGAATCTGACTCTGTGGGGTTTCCTACACATAGCCACTTTGTTCCGCAACATTCTTCAGGTTCGCAAGGAAAAGGCCTGCATCCTGTACCACTTGGACAAAATATCTAAGTTGAAAGGAATTAATTAATGCAATGATTATGTTGTTATAACATGCAATGAAACTAAATTTTTTTACTGAGAGGAAAAAAATAATAAAGCAATGAAGTAAATTGTAATAAATCAAGTTTCACAGCATTTGTACTGCAATGTGCAAACTTTTATTACCGGGCATGTTTGTACGCTCTCTTTTTCTCCAGGTGAACATTGCCTTTTTGTTCCTGCAAACAAATAATATAATAAAAATATGTACAATCGGGATATTAATCCGTATATGTATAAAACTTGCCTTGTTGGTTGTTCGGCGCAGCAAAAATTACAGATGCTACCAGCAGGAAAATGATGGCAGAGAGGTTCATGGCGAATCAATTGCTGAAATGACTTGCAATGTTGCTTTCAGTCAGTATTTAAACACAAACATTTGCCGACACTCATCAGTTGTTGCAACATGAAGTTTCGTAATATTGTACATATGGTGACATCATTTTCCAGGAAGTAATGTTCATGGAAAGTTGTATGTTGCAATATATCTGGGACATGTTTCCTTTTACCTGGTTGTAAACAAATCAAATTGCATTGAATGTTCCTAGATCACAATTGAATATTGAAACACGGTGCACGTATGTTTGAATGGGTAAATTACACATTTACGCAAATCACTGTTACGAAGCACAGACCTAGCTGTCTAGTAGCCCGAATAACCGATTTGTTACTTGGAAAAATGGGAGTTGGTTCACTGAAGAGAAAAGAGGAGGAAGTGATATGTGAATGATATGTAATAATGACATTTATTTATTTCAGATGAGCGACAATTAGACGATGAAGAGAAACCGCTTTTGGTTCAACTCAACTGGCACCGGGATGATAGAGAAGGAAGGTTTTTATTGCGGAGGATGGATGAAAAAACCTACGTGAGTTTGTTCACATTTTACGCCAAATTCGGGCCACTTCGTTTATAAATAGGAGTGCGTTTGTAATTTTTGCAGATGACGCCGCAACATTTCGAGGACAGCTCGAATTTTAAGCGGAAACTCTCCAAAAGGGAAAAGAAAGAGAAGAAAAAGAAAGAGAAACTCCTTCGAATCAAGGTACGATATACTAGCCATTTGATGAGATCAATGACACTTGTTTGGGGAAATGCAAAGGAACGAAAGATACATATGCTTTCCTTGAGAAATATGACATTAGTTTGGAATTAAAAGATTGGGGTGCAGATTTCAGAGGAAAATGATAAACACGGGCTGGCTGAGAAACTTTATACGGAGATCCCCGAGACTAGTTTCACGAGAAGCATTTCCAACCCAGAGGCTGTTATGCGAAGACGTCGGCAGCAGAAGTTAGGCAAGAAGCTGCAGCAATTTCGCAGCAAAGATGGAGGTCCAGATACAGGTATGTGCTTCACAAGTCAGGAAAAATTGGGGAAATGTTTGAGTAAAGCACTTGAGTGAATAACATTGTTTTTGCAGGTGGCACTTTGAAGATTTACGGCGAGTCCCTGTGCAAAGATGTGCCTTACAAGACCTTGCTATTGTCCGTACGAGACAATGCGGCCTTCGTCGTTAAGGAGATGCTGGACAAGTACGGCTTGGATAAAGAAGAACCTCCGAGTTACTGTTTGGTACAGGTAGAGAGTTGCTTCCAGTAGCTCTTAAAGGAGAACTGACACGGTTTTGTAACACCCCATGATATTCGGAAAACAGGAAGAATGATGAAAATTAAAACTAT
>JAQIWR010001219.1:0-14628 GCA_034695945.1 Glomeris hexasticha
AGCACTTGCCACCAGGCGCTTGCCTAGTTCAAGCACTTGCCACCAGGCGTCGCCCACTTTGGCCGCGCAGGCGAATAATATGCGATAATGTAACCTTTTACGTGCATACCCCCTAAATTTATTGGGATCTTCGAAAATAATTTTTTCTTCTCAAACACCACTTTTATCTGTTTTATTGTGGACATGATTTATTCATGATATTATTTGTATTTACATTCATATTTGAACAGTAATTTGACAAGTCCAAGCATTTACATCGGTACTAATAATATTACGTCATTTGTTTCACCAGGGCATGTGATTAGTGCACTTTCTGCTAATTATTTTTTTAATTTGACTAAAACAAGGACATTTTAATTTACAAAATAAAAACCTCTTTCATTTCCATATATCGAAATTCTTTGTTTTGGTATACTATGCGAATACAAATTATGCAGTATTTATTAAATTGTGCAATGGAAGTTGCCGAGTTTTTGGAAATATACGTACCTACTGATTTCTTGTTTAGTTTGAAGTTTTAGTCACGCAAACTACTGTCACTAAATGTTTCTCTTAAATTGCAAATTATGTTTGGAAAAAATAGGTGTTTTCATGCTTTTTGTGTGAAAAAGTACATTCAGAAATCTTTTTCTGTAACATTTCCAATTAAGTTAAGTTAATACTTTCAATAGTATATTTCATTTATATGTTTTCACTGATTAAAATGTAGTCTGTTTTCAAGTGTAAAAACCTAAACAAAATGGCGTGTTTATACAGTTCCCTATCAAAAGACAACTACTAAATTGTTTTTAATGGCAGTCTGACGTCATATATTGCTTCATTTCTGTTGACAATCGTACAAAAGAGAATTTTTAAAGACCATATATTTACTTTATGAATTTCGAAATATATTAAAACCATTTTAAACTGCATGCACGCATATATCATTGTCTCCTATTGTGAGCATTTATTTGGCGGCCATATTGAATTAATATTCTGACGTAATGGCGGAATTCCCAATCGCATATCTTATTGGGAATTTACACCGAATCCTAGTACAAAATGTGTACAAAATCCCCCAGTAATGTTCCGTAAACTAATTGAATCGAGAGAATAAATTAATCGAAAGGTAAACGTCGAAAACAACGTTTGATTTCGAAGGCCGCCACGTTTGGGCGATCCATTAGCGTTCATTGGCCACAGATGGCTAATGATATGGAAGCGCCGCCCCTGCGGCGCCATGATTGGCTGGCGCCGTTCGATGACGCGCTAGATGCGGCAGTAGGGCTTGCGTGTCGCGTCGAGTGTGACTGACCGACCGCCTCGATTGCCGGTGTGACGTGCGTAAAAAGCCAAGGTCTTCCTTCGGATCAGCACTGAGAGGATACTTTAAGTTTGGTGGCATCTTGCAGCTAGCATCATTCGTCTTTTTGGCTTCTGTGGATTCGGTTTGGCCCACGCAGGTGCACAGTGCACACAGACTCGTGGATAACCCGTGTCAGGTGAGTTCCGTAGTTTCCTGTTTATACGATCGCCATCGTTCATTGGTTCATTGCCCTATTCCATGCTCGAAATTATTGACCGTCCGTTTGCCTGCGGTACAAATCGATCCCCACCCCATGTATCCCATCGAAATAACTCTATATTTTCACCTAATATCATCCGTGTATTTGGATCGTGTAAATTCAACTCGGAATTATTGGAAATTAACGTATATTTGCGCATCAAAAGCCCGTACGTCACGTCGGCCAGCGGCGAAACGTAAAAAGGCCCATTCGGTTTACATTTGCGTCACGGTGGCCGGCGGTGAAACATCCCATCCAGATTGGTTTTTCGACTATTATAGCTGCCATATTGCGGTTTTAAATATATGGGTAATAACTGGTATTAAGAGGGATGTTTTTTTGGTGAAATGTGCTTCCGTGAGTGTGGTATGGAATGTCAAACATGGATTATTTTTGGGAAATTCAGTTTGTATTTTCTTTGATAATTTATTTATTTTGACAATGATTTTCTGATCGATCGGTTAAATTGTGTTGCTATTTTTAGATTATCTTCTTCACCCTATATGGTATTTAAAAGTCTCTCTTTTTCTGTGTCAAAAAAAAAACAGTTTAAAAATTGAAAGTAAGTAACCCTTATTTTTCATACTCAAACAATGTCTTCATAAATACATATGAAAATATGGACTGTTTTCCCTTTATATCATTTACACAAATTTCGGCAACAGTTTTACAATACACTTGAACCCTACAAACGTTTTATTTTACTGTATTTTATATCTAGCTTTTGTATATCTAGCTGTAAAAAGTATTAATTGAGTCGATTATGAACCAATACGAAATTAAATTGAAAATTGACGAATTAATTAATTATATATTAGAAAAATGGATTATTATTAATATTATGCTTATGATGTACTGTTAATTTTGTAAATAAATATTGTAATATCGCTTTTAAATTGTGTTCAGATTAGTTTAAAATTATTTATACGAACTGCATTTAATAAAATGAAAAATAATTAGAATACACATGTAATGTAATAAAATGATTCAATAATTAGAAAATATAATTTGGTAATATAATAAAATGGACAATAATTAGAAAACATTATTTTGTAATACATTTTATTAAAATCAAATATAATTAGAATATATTATAATAAATAATATATTAATTAGAAAAAATAATTTCTGCCAAAGTTTTCATAATAATATCTATTTAAATTGTTTGCATAATTTATATGAAATAAAATATTTTTGCAGCAAACTTTCCGCAAGATTATTGTAGAATAAAATTGTGCAAAATATCTATATTAATATGTGCATAAAATATTTTCCTAATAGCTGTTTGAATGTATTTTAAATATTGCACAAAATTCTGAATTTTTCCACATGAAAAACCTAAAAATGATTTGTTGAAAATCCAGTTTTCGCCATTTATTATTTCGATTCATTTCATTCCTCGGTCAATAATATATTTATTTGTAAAAAAAATGTTATTAATTACCATAATTAGGAAATGATATTTATATTTGAGTATACTTCTTTTTATGCAGATTATTTACAGTTTTCTAACTGGTTTTGTAAAAATTGACATCGAGTTTTGGGATGGGTTTAAAAGAGAACAAATATTGCTTGCGGGTGATGTTGGCCTTAGTGATTTTACCTATTTACCCTGGCTGGGCTGGTGTCACGTTAAATTTGATAAGTTTTTCCTTCGGTTTTTCTTCCCGTTTTCTCTTCCTCTTCCCGCCAGATCGGCCGTGACGTCATCGCCCGTGACGTCACCGTTCAATGGCGTCCCAGTTCGAAAGGCGATTGTTATGTGACCGAATTCGTAATTTTTGCCCCGAAACTCGCTCACTGTAAAAATAATAAAAATGTCTGTATTTTTTTGTTACAAATATTCTGTCCAGATTGATCAACACAAACAACAGAGAAAATGGATGTGTGGCATTTCATGAAGGAAAATTACACGAATCTATATGACAGCTATTTGTGGACACTCACATTAGCAGGTATAAATATATATTTTTATATTATTTCTGACAATTGTTTTCCTTCTATATAAACTCTCTCATATTATCTGCTCTACAGCCCATGACATTAATAATGCATTACGTGTTGTCATCATCCGAAGATAAATACATAATGTCATATTTATAAAAATATTTCCACCATTTTTTTCCTCCACTGTTAACAATTTAAATTATAGTCTTTGTTTACAATTGTCGTAATTCAAGGTTAGAAGGTGACAGTTGATTAAATTCTCGTTTTTCTACACTGTTTTTATATTATTTTACATGTGAAATATTTTTATTTTAATGAAGAAAAGAAAAATTTGAGATTTTTTGGCGAATAAAAATAATTTATTCCACCCAGAAAAATAAAAATGGCGGGAAACTGAAAAACGTGAATAAAATCTAGATTTTCATCTCAAAATCTCAATTGCAGTATTTCAACTATGGATTGTAACACCTGTGAAAGGCGGAAATTGAATTTAAATGTAATATAACAAATAAAAATTGAGTGTTAATTTAATTAGTATTATTAAGGGAAAAAGAAAAGAAAAACAAAATGGCCGGATGTGGATTTAAACAATCGATTTTGATTGTTAATTTTGTTATTCAAGTTGATTTCAAGGAACTGGGAAAGTGAAAATTGTTATAAGGACGATTAATATATTCGCTTTATTAATTACTGGATACATTGTGAATGTAGACAAAAGATAAAATGCTTGTATTGTTCTATAATGTAAGATGATACTGCAGAGGTCATCAGATTAAACAAATACACAACGAAATTTCGAAATTTCCTAAATAAATTTTAACAAATGCAAAAAGAAATGAAAGTAAATATACATATAGTCCATACTAAATGAATATTATTGAAGACAGTTAATTTGATATGACAAGGTTAAGTTGATAAGATGACATTTGAAAAATGTGTCTTGGTTTATATTAGCCTAATTAAGTTTAAAAATATATAGAAATTATTCGGAGATTGCATTCAATTTAATTCCTATGATTTAGTAAATTTAAAATTGGGAAATGTTTAAAAATTAGCGAATTTGAAATTAGAAAAAGTTTATCATTAGTGTATTTAAAATTAGGAAACGTTTACAATTAGTGAATTTAAAATTAGTAATAGTTTAAACATAGTGAACTTAAAATTTGGAATAGTTTACATTTAGTGAACTGAAAATTAGGAAAAGTTTAAAATTAGTAAACTGGAAATTATGAAAAGTCTAAAATTAGTAAACTTTAAATTAGTGAACTGGAAATTAGGAAAAGTTCAAAATTAGTGAATTTTAATTTAGTGAGCTTAAAATTAGGAAAAGTACATTAGTGAAATTAAAATGAAGAAAAGTTTAAATTGGTGATCTTAAAATTAGGAAGAGTTTAAATTTAGTGAATTTAAAATTAGCGAAAGTTTAAATTTAGTGAATTTAAAAATAGGAAAAGTTTACAGTTAGTGAATTTTAAATTAGTGAATTTAAAATTTAGAAAAGTTTAAAATTAGTGGATTCAATTAAAATTAAGAAACGTTTACAATTAGTGAATTTAAAATTAAGAATTTCAGGTCCTGCCTGATATTAACCTTGAAAATTTGTTTTAAGGTCATGTGACATATGTGAATTAATTTACAATATTGTCAGGTATTATATAGTATATATTTATTTTGTTGCAAAATGAAAGTTATTTGTATGTACTCATTTGTAAAGTTATTGGCATAGAAACATACTTTTTATTGTGTCCATTTTACCATTTAGTTACATTATACAGCAAGCTTGCAGTGAATAATATTTACTGTTTGAAAATGTCATGGCTTTTTTTTTTGTTTTTTAAAGTTGTAGTCGTTCTTCCTCAATTTTCGTCATTTTTCAATGTTCCAGGCTAAGAAAGTTCTCGGAAGAAAGGACTTATATACAGTAGTTGATTTTTTGAGAAAGAAAGTTATCTGGGTTATCGGTGTGTTTGACCCATTTGAAGAAAAATTCTTTGATTTTTTTTCTTGTGCCTGCACTGTATTATTTTACCAATATACTTTCTCGTGGTTGTTTTTATTTTAATTAATGCAATGTAATTTTATATTCCAGATGAAAGAGTTGAAGGATGGTTCCTACTGGATTCACCTAAACCAACTATTCAACTCACCATTCTGTACCTGCTAATGGTCTGGTTAGGGCCTAAATTCATGTCAAACCGAAAACCACTAAAGCTGAAATGGACATTAATTGTTTATAATTTAATAATGGTTGCTATTAATGCATATATCGTAATAGAGGTGAGAAAATATTTCTAGTAATTTAGAAAATGTGATTTAAAATATGTATAACCATTTGTTAATTGTATTTATTTTATTTATTTAAATATTAGATTGGGTTAGCTGGCATACGGTTACGGTATAATATTATATGTGAACCTGTTGGGAAGTCAGGACATCCAGATGAATTAAGGGTAAGTTATTAGTGATTATTATATTGGAAATAAATGTGATAAGAAATGTAAAAATTATATGTGAACGAGTGTACCGTATAACATTGCCCCAGTTTTTTCACCAGAATTTAACCCATCAGAAACAGATGAATTATTATTCGGAAAGTAAAAACAAAATAAATGCAACAGGGTTTTTATAACGGTTTTAACCCTAATTTTAATGGAAATTAGGAAAAAAATAAAACAAGTTATATTGCTAAATAAAACTTTGGGTAAAAGTAAAAATAACAGTTACAACTTTCACATGTTTTTATTGTAGTGAATAATTATAAAGTAATTTATGATATGTTACATTAAGTAATTAACATAAAATAGTTGACATTAAATAGTTATCAAAAAATAATTAACGCTAAATTGGTAACAAAAATAATTAATATTAAATTGTTGGCACTAAATAATTAACATTAAATAGTTAACAAAGAAGAATCAACGTTAAATAATTTACGTTAAATCGTTACAAAACATAATTAACATTGAATAATTAGCATTAAATTGTTTTAAAAAAATAATTAACATTAAATATTTAACATTAAATAATTAATATTAAATAGTCAATTGAATTAATAATTCACATTTTTCTATAATTATTATTCTTGTGATTTATTATTTGTTAATTTATCAATAATTTTTACGAATTTTTTGTTTTTAATTTTGTTGTTTTTTTGTTTTTTGTTTGCAGATAGCAGTCGCACTTTGGTGGTTCTATTTTACAAAATTGGTAGAATTTGCCGATACATTTTTCTTCATTGTTCGGAAGAAAAACAATCAGCTGACATTCCTTCATATTTATCATCATTCAACAATGTTCCTACTATTTTGGATTGCCATGAAATGGGTTCCTGGTGGTTCAGGTGATTAACTAGACTATTTCAATGAACTGTTTTCCTTTCAATGTGTATTAATTTGTATTTTTATTTGAATTTTCAGTTAGCTTTGGAGCAATGTTGAACTCGTGCGTGCACGTTTTAATGTATTTGTATTACGGCCTGTCCGCAATCGGTCCTCACGTACAAAAATACTTATGGTGGAAAAGATATTTAACAGTCATCCAGCTGGTATGTAGTGTGTAATAATTTTATACACAGAGCGGTTACTTGATAAAAAGGATTTTTTTTTTTTTTTTGCAAATAGGGACAATTTTCAACCGGTTGGAGTCTGGGAATTTTAAGTTTCTACAATGGCTGTGCTTTCCCACAATGGATGAAACTAGCCTTGGTGTTATACATGAGCAGTTACATGATACTGTTTGGAAACTTTTACAGGAAAGCGTACGGATTTGAAGGAACACCAATGGTAAGTTGTCGCAACTTGCCTAAGAGCATTGTAAAATGTATGACCATAGTCATATCAAAATGAACTGTATTAATTGCTATATAATTGAATTTTGAAAATTAGTGAATTAGGTAAAGTAAAATTAGTAAACTTTAAATTAGTGAGCTTAAAATTAGGAGACGTTTTAAATTAGTAAATTTAAAATTAGGAAACGTTTGCAATTAGTGAACTTAAAGTTAGAAATAGTTTCAATGTAGTAAACTTAAAATTAGGAAGATTTTAAATGTAGTGAATTTAAAATTAAGAACAGTTTAAATTTAGTGAACTTAATATTTTCGAATTTAAAATCAGGAATAGTTTACAATTAGTGAATGTAAAATTAGGAAAAGCTGAAAAAAAAGTAGACGAATTTTAAAATTAGTAAAATTCAAATTAGTGAACTTAAAATTAGGAAAAGTTTAAAATTAGTGAATTTAAATTTAGGAAACGTTTACTATTAGTGAACTTAAAGTTAGGAATAGTGTAAATGGAGTAAACTTTAACTTAGGAATAGTTTAAATGCAAACTTAAAGTTAATAAAAGGTTACTTTTAGTGAACTTACCCGGTCCGGGCATTGAATTGATTGACAGATTGATAGCTCTTTCTTATAACTGCTTATAACGAACTCGCTTATAACAAACAAAATTAGCGTGCATTTTTGTCTTCGTTTAATATGAGCAGCGTTGATTATAACAAAAACATCTGGTCCTAATGATATTAGTTTAAGGAGGTTCTACGGTATTCTGTATTTTCTATTTCTGCTGCATTGAAATATTGACGGATTTATTTGTGCATTAATTTGCAGGATTACGCCGAGAATTTTGTGCGCATTGTACTTAACAAGCCGAAACCAACGAAAGGTGGTAGTTCAATCTCTGCTAAGAAAGATGACAATGATAAGATTGCCAATGGCTACCACGTGGCCAACGGTCATAATAAAGATGTGGGAAGTGAAGCGGTGAACAACAGTGTGAATGATTCAACGACCACGAGGCAGCGACAGATCAACTCCGACGAGAAAATCCACTGATGATGATTCAGATGATGAAATTCTTAAACGTACCCTGATATTTCATGAATTATTAATTTGCTCGATTTTATTTCGTGCAAAGAAAAAACCACAAATTTCTATATTAATTCACGCACGTCGCGGATAAACGATGGGAAAGTGGGTTATACGGGTGACCCAAACCGAAACTTAAAGGGACACAAAACTAAGGAGATTAAATCTGCACAAACCAAAAAATTCTATACAAAACGTGACCTGCTGTATTACTGACCATTGGTGCTGCAATGACGGTGCGCGGAAGACTCGTATAACTAGCGGACAAAAAAATAATCAATACTCTCCGAGAGAGATAATCGCACATTTCTTCTTGGCATTTGTCATTGTAGTGTATGTGAAGTTGATCATCTCAGGTTTATGCTCAACTTATGTTATAGGTACTATACTGTAAAATACTCGGTGAGCGATGGCAATATTAACATTCCACGTATTTGGCTTATTATATATTGTACGTAGAAAAGTGGCACGACAACATGGTTGTGTCTTTTTTAAAAAGAAAGAAAAATTGTCAACAAAATGAGAATTATTCCAATATATATAACAATTTAATTTATAACTAGAAGGGAATGAATGGAACTGCATGTTTCTCATATGTGCAAATGTCATAATATATTGTGTACAAGTATAACTGGGATTGCAACTTGCATTGTTATATAATTGATGTACTTTTAGTTATACGAGTTGAGCACATTAATAAAATGAAGTACATTTATTGCAATGTATAAACAATATTATTTTAATACAAGTACATACAGCACAGTGATGGAGTAATTTGTTTTCAGTTTGAGGTTGAATTCTACTGGTGGTAGGTGTAGTCTCACAACATGGAGGATTGGCCACCAAAGATTCCCTATCCACAATTGAAGGTGTTTGATAATGACCAATACCCCCCATATTTGCCAGCATTGGGCACCAGTGAAGTGGGCCTTGTGTATGGTAGAAAACAATTAAAATCAAATTCAAAATCAGACCACTCCACTGTTTTAATGTGTGTTTAATGTTTTTATTTTCTGTTAATCAGATAATTCAGTATAGTGTCAGGTAGTGACCCGAGCGCAAAGGAGCCAGCCAATCTGAGTTTACTTTTCGCCCCTATAAAAGTTGAGGTGTTCCATGAGTCCATGACTCGGGCTCGGGTCACTTCTGCTTCCACCGTGCGACTGCAAAGTTCACCCCAGGTGGTATCTCATTATTCCAACCACTCCATAGTGGTTTGACAGTATTAATTTAAGGTGGAACATCATGAATTTGGAACTCATCCGGTCATACTAAAGTATCACCTTAAGCTAAAACACAGCAAGTCATAAAGAAAAAATACTATGTTTAGATTTTGACAGTGCGTTAGTGGAATCCACGGCAATTGAATCGCGAATGTTGACAAAAAGTGTTGTGTTTTTGGCGTTTGCCGAACTCGTACAGGCGTATTTTCAAACACACTGAAATAAGATTTTTATACAAAAAGATTCATCACCTTTGTATATCTATCGTATTTTTGAGGGTAAGAGCATATAATCTATGCCCCTCCCTTACATTTTCAAGGTATATCGCCACCAACACAACCTCCTCACACCTGACCAATTATGCCTTGGGGCCAAGCAAGGGGAAAAGGAAACCAGTTTGTGACCAGTCTATTATTGGTCCACTTAAAAATTAGGAGTTGCTGTGGGTGGCAATACACCCCTTGTAGGAGGAGGGGAGGGACCTATGGTATGCTCTTACCCTGAAAAATACTTTTGAGCGTCGATCGTTCGGTATCGACGAGGAGGAGCGGTGGAGCTGTGGGTAGAGTCGAAATAATGCACACGAAGCCTACGACAACTGTTTAAAATAACTGTTTAATCCAAGCTTCATTTCGATACATAGTTGGCGGTCTTGAATGATACGACATGCAAGCTGAGAGAACGGAAATCAAGAGAGCGAGCGAGTGTTGAGACGGTCCTTTTGTAGACTTCGGCCCTTTTGTCCGTACTTGCTGGTACCGGTTCTCTGGGTCGCCAAGGTTGGTGACTCCAGATCCGGTATGTTGGTATGCCGTAGGGGGAGGTGCTGACACGACCCACCGTAGAAGACTAAGCTCCTGGCCAGTCCAGTTCAATGAGTCTCTGCGGAGGGCGATGTGTTCTGGTCGACCGTCGTGGGTATGCGTCGTGAGGATGCCCGGTGTGTGATGGGTGCGATGCGTTGACGTCGATCTCAGTGTCTGGTATGGGTTGGTGAATGGAGGTGTCCTCCGTGTCAGGTATGGTTGTGACGGTTGGGGGTGCCAGATGCGGGTGGAAGTGGTTTGGTGTGAACGAGACCTGCGTCCCATGAGGGCAGGAGGTGGGTAGGGCATGCGACGAAAGGTTTGGTCTGTGCAGAGTGCACCTTTCTGGTGATGGTGTTGCCGTCGTAGTCCACGCATGAGACGGATAAGATGGCGTCACCGTGGGTATTCTGAACTGTGTAGATGTGGGGCTTGTATTGTGGTCTGAGTTTGTGGGACTTGTGGCTGTTGAGCACCCAGACGAGAGAGCTGATGTGATATGGGTGCGGTGTGCAGCGGCTGTCTGCGTGCCGAGGTGGGACTGGAGAGATTGAGTGGCGAACTCACGGGAATCGAGCAGGGTGGCGATATCGGCATCGCAAGATGTGGTGTCAGATGCCGTGCCGAGTAGTACCTCTCCGTCCACTCGGGGATGGAACCTGTGAAGCAGAAAGAATGGGGAGAACGTTGTTGAAGCCTGTTTGCTGCTGTTGATGGCGAAGGTGATGGTGGGTATGTTAGTGCAGAGGGCGTTAGTGAGGGTGTCCACCTGGCGCTCGATGAGTCCATTGGATTCCGGAAAGTAGGGAGGTGAGGTCTGTTGCGTTATACCATGGCACGTCAGGAAGGAGTGGAGTGACGTGGAGTCTAGGCCTTTGACATTGTCGCATACGGCCAGTTGTGGTGGGCCGTAGATGTCGACAACGCTGGTTTGGAGGATGTTGATGACATGCTTGGTGGAGACATCAGGCAGAGGTTTGGCGATGATGTATCAGATTGTGTGGTCAATGATGATGAGGACGTGACGGTTACCGGATGATGGGACCAGGAGTTGGAGGTGGTCAAGGGAGAGGGCATAGAACGGTCGTTTGGGGATTGCACGCTGTGTGAAGAGGCCCAAGCGCTTGGAAGTGTGCCGGTTGAGCTGTTGGCAAGTGGTGCAGCTGCGGACGTAGGTGCGTATGTCGTTAGAGATGAAGGGCCAGTAGTAGCGAGTTTGGACTTTGGATTGGGTGCGGGAAAAGTCCATGTGACCGCTGTTGTCATGGCACATGTGAAGAACGGTGGGCTGGAGGGATTGCGGGATGACGATGCGGTCGCGATGCCCAGGAGGTCCGCGGAGGAGGAGGAGACCATCACGGAGAGTGTATTTGTCGGATACCTACTTGTCTGTTGGAGTGTGTGCCATGTTGGTTCCTGCAGGATGCGATGAGGAGTGCACAATCAGGGTCGGTGGCTTGTGCGCGAGCGATCCTGCAGTCGGCCGTGGCAACGATGGCTCGGCATAGAGCTGGTTCGGATGGTGTGCGTGACAGTGCGTCCGTGGCGACGTTGGATTTCCCGGACCGGTGTTCCGCGGAGAACGCAAACTCCTTGAGAACCAAGAGCCATCTGACTAACTTCCTGTTGAGCTGTTTGCGGCTGAGCAGGCTTGTGGTCGTCCAATTGTCAGTGAGTATCATGAAAAGGGGGGGGGCCCCGTAGAGGTAGATGTTGAACTTTTCGGTAACCGCCCAATGTACTGCCAGACTCAAGTTCGTTGATGTGTTGGTTGCTCTCGGTGTGAGACAGGGATCGGCTGGCATATGAGATGACCGTGGGATGCTGCCCGTGGGTTTGAACGAGGACTGCCCCAAGGCCGGTCTACAATGCGGCGATGTGGACCTTGGTTGGGGCACCCAGCCTAAAATGCCCCAGAATGGGCGGTTCGGTTAGTCGAGCGCGGAGCATGGCGGCCGCGTCCGCTGCAGCTGCGGTCCACACGAATAGCGACGTGTTTATGGTGGAGTGTATGGGGCGAGTGATCGCCGCAAAGCCCTGGATGAAGCGTCGGTAGTGGGAGGCGAAGGCCGCGAAAGCGCGCGCGGATGCCTGATCCGGGAACTTGTTGTATCTGTGGACGGCAGACGTGCGGTCCGGATCTGGTATGCGGCCGGTCGAGGTGATGGCGTATCCCAGGAACAGCAGTCGCCAGACAAACAGTTGGCATTTGGACAGGGAGATGCGAAGACCCGTGCGAGCGAGGCAGGCGAGGGCATCTGCGAACATGTCGATGAGAGGGCATCAACCATGGCCGCCGCCTGGGCGACGTCGTCCATGTAGGTCTGGGTGCCCACGGCCCCGTGAAAGGCTTTGTTCCTGATGCGCTGCATGACGGCGGGCCCGGTGAAGAGGCCGGACGGCATGCGGAGGAACTTGTACTGTCCATCCTGGGTGACAAAGGCGGTCTTGTGGATGTCGTCTGGATGTATCGGGACTGTCATGAATGCCGTTTTGACGTCCGTGAGGGTGAAGAATTCGGAACCATACGCAACCAGTCTGTGAAGGACGTCATCGATGTGGGGTGTGGGATAGTTCTCCCGCACAGTTTTCTTGTTGAGATCGATGTAGTTGACGGTAAGACGACGTGGGGTGGAGGGATGTTGAGGCTGATTAACGATGATGACCGGGGAGGAATATTCGGAAGTTGATGACCGTGCAATTCCCAGGCGGATCCACACAGCCACCTGAGCGGATATGAACTGTCGGTTCTTCAGTGAATAGCGGTACGGACGGCAGCGGACAGGGATGTTGTCTGTCAGGTGGATGGTGTGCTGGACATCGTGGCAGTGGCCGATCAAATTGGAGCTGGTGGAGAACACATCGGCGTACTTGTGGACCAGGGTGCGAAAGCGCTGCCGTTGTGCCAATGAGACGTGGGAGTCCATCGAGGACATGCGCAACGCGAGGGTGTCTTGAATATCAGAGGAGATGGGGGGCAGTGTCCCAAGAACCATGCAGGCGGTGATGAACGTGGAGCCGGTGTGTGGTGTGTGAGCAGGTGCAGCAGTCGGATTGGAGTGCCGTTAGGTGAGTTCGACGTCACCGTTGGGAGCCATGGTGACATAAACATTGAGGGCCTGGCGCCAGTCAGCCCCGAGAATGACTGGGAAAGGAGGAGTGTTGACGATGGCCACCTGTCCGAGCTTGAGGGTGTAGTCACCGATGGTGATGGGTAGATCACCCTGGTCAATGGGGTGGCACTGCTGTTCAATGAGTGCCAGAGGACCACCATGATAGCGCTCTTTGGAGACCCCGGGCGGTAGGTGACGTAGGTCCAAAATGGATTTCTCGATGAGAGCCTCCACGGCGATGTCACCAAATATGGATGCCTGGACAACCGGAAGACCTCTGTAGGACATTGTCGAGCGGAGGAAGCATATAGGGCCAACGGAGGTGTGGCAGGGTTGAGCGGAGTGGCGGGTGTCTGTGTCGGGCACTTACGTGAGGAGTGCCCAGTTTTCTGACAGATCGGGCATGGGACGCTGCATTGCCAGACCAGATGCTCCGTCGACTTGCAGCGTGGACATAGGCCGTGGGTGCGAGGAGGCGGAGTGTCCGGAATGGCCGTGGCAGTGGCGGGGGCAGCGGGTGTCACGTGTAGGGCTGGCTGGTGTGGTGTGCCGGGTGGACTAGGTTTAGGACCGTGGACCGTGCGAGGGTTGGCCGGTGCTGCGGAGCGTTCGTCTGCAGCACGAGTGCGAGCCGTGGCGGCGGTGTCCGCTGGTGCCAGGGCTGCAGGACGCGATGGACTGTTGTTGTCCAGGATCTGAAGGCGATGCATGAGGTCATCGATGTCAGTGATAGAAAGCTGCATCAATATCGTCTTGGTGTGGTAGTCGGAGATGCCAGACAGCACATGGCCGAGTTTGTCGGCATAGGTGATGATAATGACAGGTGGGGGAGTGCGAGAAGCTTGAGTCTGCGACTGGCATAGGTGGTCAGCGTCTTGTCCGGGAGCTGGATGTGTTTGCCAACCTGCTCGTGCCACTGGCGGGCGGTTAAGGGTGAAAACCAAGGTGAAAACCGTTTTGTGGCCTAACTCATGGTACATGTGGCCACATGTGTACGCCTGAAAATAAATAATAATAAGAAAAACAAAGCCACTCATAACCCATGCAGATCGCCGTGAGGAAGCACAGCAAAACCTTGGCAAAACGTGATTGGTCGTGACGTGCAAGCATGGTGCAAGAGCGGGCTTCCGT